>DWPA01001939.1:0-16987 GCA_018251375.1 Calpodes ethlius
TCGGCCGCTTGAGGGGATACAGTGACCGGGTATATTACTTTATTAAAAATCTTTATTTTTGTAATCTGAGCCTTCTGAATCCAGCGAATACCCGCTGTCTTCTTCAGGTCGTCAGTCCATCTGGTTGCGCGTTGACCTACACTATTTTTCCCGAGACGTAGACGTCATTCAAAAACATTTCTTCCCCAGTGGTTATCATTTATTATTATTATTTAATAATAAAAAAAAATATTACAATCGAAACGTTATTTTTTTAAGTTTACTAACTTTGATTCCTAAAGATATAAATTAATTTCATAATTGAAGTTATTTTATTAATAAAACTTCATAATCACTGTGGTTATTGACTGTAACCTATCTCGATTTTCAGCGATACAGATTTGGATTAAGTCACAGCAGACCGGTTCTCAGACTACCCAGAATACCCGCAGTCAATGTCCTGAGCACTATCACCGAACACATCACATTGTTATTGATAAACAAACTAAAACAAAACTTATCAATGCATTATCATCACCGCGTATTTCTTTCCCTCATCCTACTTCTCTCTCCAAACCAAAGTATCATCAACGGAACATGATTTCATCCCTGTCACTCCTACGGTGGTGACGCATCTATCTCCCTCTTGCCGCGGTCAGCTAAATGAAGGTATCGCGTGATCGGAGACCATTCTTCAATATCAGAGCTCGGGTCCGCAGTGTATACAGGATGTTGTTGTATAAGCTATACAGAGGGCGTTGTTTTCGGATAAGTAATTATACTAATTATATACTTACTTGATGTTTTGGTCGTTCCATAGGAAGCACTATTTTCATTTCAATGCTTTATTACATGACCGAGGAATAGTCGAAATAATGGCGATATTGTAACATAATACATGGAATTACAATTTCAATATTGATATTTACTTACATTAGTATCTAAATTCAATTTAAAGTGATTGCTTAAGTTCAAGAAATAACTTATGCAACAGATTTGAAGAGTTCAAATTCTAAGCTGTTATACCTTTTATTATACCTTCTTCAATTCAAATAATTTACTTAACTTGACTACTTTATATAACGGGCACTTTTTATTACTTCTAAATATTTTTGAAGCTATTGTTAATAGTTTTTATGTAAATAATTTGATACCTTTTTGGGTGCTCGGGACTTTGGAATTTGGGACAAGCGGGAGTACTTGTAGTAAAATAATTCATCCAGACATTAATAATTTACACTATCACTAATTTCTAATACAAATAAATAGCAAAACATACAGTTTAATTCCTGGTTATATGTTACGGAAATCAAATAAAACTGTAGTTATATGAAAGACCAATCATGGATATAGAAATGTAGTTGTGGGAATATATTGTTATGGGAATCGTTCTGAAAATCGCCATGAATCTCAATTCCAACCTAACCGGCGTGAAGGTCTACGTTTCATGTATTTATACCAGATAAAAATAACAATAGTCTGAGCAACAAATATATGAGTTTATTCCTACCAATCATAAATTTTAAAATCCAACATGAAAACTAAAATCCTTGTTCATGAATATAAAGGCACGTTGAATAACGCTAACAAATCAAAGCACGCTGTATAACCGAATCCCGAGGTGCGCGGCTCGCTGACACGCCGGTTAAAAACGAATTATGTAGGAGCACCCTGTAGCGGCGTTTGTCATGAGCGCGGTAATGTGCGCGCCTGTGGATAGGCCGGGGATTTGTGCCGCGTTAACAGAACTGTACGGGTGATAGTAGCGAAATATTTTAATTATTTATTACTACTATGTAGGTAGTAATGTATTATCTTTTATTACCTAAACCTGGTGATAGGGTAATTAAATTATTACGCCCATTAAGTTTACATAACTCTTTACATTTATTGTAATATAGTCCCTTAATACCACTTGCGGTACGAGTCTGTTGTCTATGGCTTAAATGTGAAGTAACGGAAAATAATATCACAGATTATTCTTCAGCAAGTTATTTAATAGGTTAAGTGTATTTTTCTACACGCGACTAAAATATTGGGATATAAAAATCTATAAATATTTATATCGACTTACGTTTGGTTGAAGAATAAACGTATCAAGCTTAGTCCACTCACACGTCGGAGTTGACATACATTACTATTTTTCTTTTAATTTCTTCATCAAGTAGGAATAGCGGAGGTTAATTTTTATTTTCTTTTTAAACAATATTTTTGCTATTTTAATATAAATTAACAAAATTATAAGAAATAATAATTATAATATAACACAAGCTCCTGCACTATACAGTAATCCAGATGCAAGTTCCATTAGATTTTTCATATTTTCGTTGTGAGCCAAAACAAACAGAGCCGGCGCGGGCGGCACCTCGGGTATAGTTAAGTCATTTTTAATTACACCACGCTTTATCATTCCCGGCGTAGTTGAACCGAAATTAAATTTAGTTCGCGGCGAAACACACGTTTGGGTATTTTGGTACTTACGGTTTAATTATGGTTTACGAATGACATCACAATATAATAATTATTTTATATGGTTATCTACACCCTGTAGTCCGTTAATACTATTAATGTTAGATAATTACATAGATATTTTATAAGCATGGATTACTTACTCTAAGGCCTCAAAAGATCAAAAACGGAACTAATTAATTTATTATCTGTGTTTTTAGGGCAGTTGGTACGGATATTTTAAGTATTCATTTATTTTTCACTTTAAATAATAATACTGTTTTTTAAATTAAATTAGAAAGATATTCATATTACAATATATTTTATAAACATTTCACCTTTCAGTTCCATTTTCACATTTTCATCGTTTAAAATCAGCAGTGGTAGGAAGTATCCCAAGGTTCTCTGTCACCTTCTAACTCCTTCACCAGACCAGCTCAGTGCAACTATATTATTTTATTGTTACTTAATCCACGTACACCTGCCAAATTTCAAAAACATACAACATCAACAAAAGAAAGTTTAGGTGTTTAAAATTTAAGTTTAGGTCATGATCATAAAAATGTTTTAAAATGTTCACATATGTTATTATTCAAGGAACACCTGTGTATTAGAACAATAATATATTCCTAACTAATACTGGTTGTAAAAACATTACTCGAATCAAAATACTATTAACTTGCCAATCTGCTGGCGCTACATCCGAGATAACCGCGTTGATTCTCCTACCGCTCCCTCGTTCCTAATAGACCTCAAAACTTTAAGTCCACAAGCCGCTGCAAAAAGAGCAGAATGAGCTGACGCCAATTCCAGGCCGCTGGATCCTCGAAACAGAGCTGGCCAGTTCAGCTGTAAATCTCAATTCAGCCGAACGCGCGCAGACTGCTGGCGGGAGGCCAACGGGTCATGCCGCTCGTCCACTACCAGAATAACATGTAGGTTAGGCGATGCTACTGCTTCAACATACATCGTATTTCCATCCCGGACACAGCACTTCTTATTTTTCCTCTATGGAAAGCCATACAAAATCAGTTTTGGATTTATCTGACAGTCAAAGCTGATTTTCTTACAATATACTAGTTGAAAACAGTAACAAAGATTAAAATATGAAAAAGTTAGGTACACAACCAACGTAATTCAAAAGATGTAGTTTTTCTACACTGTTATTGACATAAGTCTCACTCATGACTCAACTATAAACTCACCATACAATAAATAATTGAGTATACAATACGCAGTCATATTAATACTCGTATAAAAAATCAAAAACAATCAAAGTAGGCAACTAGAGCTAGCTGCCGATAGCTTCAACTGAAGCCAATCCTTACTAAGTTTGCCCACCGTTGAAATCCTTACAACTTCGCGGACAAACAGTATAGCTCTTTCCGGCCGTTTGAGCGCACTAAAAACCAACTTAAAATTCTGAGGACCACAGTCCAAATTGCCCTAATGGCGGTGCCCGTGGACGAGTTCCGATGCCGCAATCGAATACCGTAAATCGATTATACTAAACGATTAATCGAATTTTAGTTGCGGCGATATGATACCCTAACACGAATCGGTACTGACCCGTTTTTGTGATATTAGAATCGGATTTACATGTAATCGGATCAGTTTAATGGCGGTTTTGACGTTAGAATTGCGCGTGCATTTGGATTGCAATGGATGCAAATTGTCGACGGTTTATTTCGTGTCATATGCCGCAATACATCGCTAGCCGACGAATAAATACTAGTCTGAATGATCATTGCAGAAGAACATTTCTCTACTGCAAAATTTTGAAAGAGAACAATTCTCTACATCATCTTAAAATACTCAGAGACTGATAGGATATTAAGAAAGCTATGTATTGATTTCATAAAACAATGTGTCATACATGAATAACGTCTAAAGATCTACCAACATTCTTGATTCGACAATATATTTTTTACCAAGATCCTTCACTTACATCTCACTCACTCACTTTAATTTTAACGATAACCTGTATGTGGTTCACCTGGGAAGTTATCTCCGCCTCATCTATTTCTGCGGTGTATAAATTAATTTTGATTAACACCAAGTATCTACTAAAAGAACTTACAAACTACAGTAAGTCCTACAATCCTATTCAAGATTTGTCACAGATGTCCACGGCAAGCTCGTGTGCTACCCTTATCCATTAAAAAAAAATACCTATGTACCAATTCAATCACATGTATAATCGGTCTAGACACTTTGACATTGAAGTGATCCAACAAAAAAACAAGTGAGAGGGCAATTAATTCTTGGATGACTTGGGGCAACATTTGTTTTGCACTTCTCCTACTCGACAGACACATTAAGTAATCAATTCAAAGTATTGTCGCTCAGATAAGTGTCATATAGGTACCTAACTGTACAAAAGTACTACTTTTTTTGCTCGACTATAATGCAATCACCCAGACACAATAGTAATCCTATAAGGATTTAATTTCTTTTCGGATCAATGGAACTGCATTAATAATTTTTGTTTGACTTACACCTAAATGGCAATGACACATCTAACTTCAAAGTACCAATCTAACGAAGCTATGGTACGTCATCAGAAAACAAAAATTAAACCCGATCCTGAACTCAACGTACTCTATTATTTCCCTCGTTCCCCCTGCAGCAAATAAACAAAACTACCTTCATTTAAACTTCAAACTTGGCACCCGCCGCTGTCAAGCCGTCAGTCATAATTCGTCACGCACCGAGAGCGGACGCTTACGAGGGTGCGCGTTTAATTTCAGCCGCGTGCAATATTGAGATGACGGATGCATGTGTTTAGGGTTCGATGTCTGCCGCGGTGAGCTGTACAGGTGGCGTTTGGGAAAATTTATTTGACTCATTCGTTTTGTTATACTCAACTATTTTGATTAAGCTGTTGGGATAAAACATGCATTTTTTAGTCGAATAGGTACTGGTAGCAGTCAGAATGAGGACGGAAAATGTCTACGTTTCCTTTTATTTGAGTATATTCCAGCTCCCGAAATGAAAAAATGCTAGCACATATTATTTAATCCATATGAAGAGTAATGTCAGGATCGTATACCTCTACTCTAATAGGCCACGGTTCTCTACAAACTCATATTTTTATTATGTAACAGAATTATCACGTTTTATTTACTCTCGAGGAGATAACATTTCAATTCAAACCAGATTTTTTTTTATTATTTTACTTTTTTATAAATTGTAAGTTACTGCATGACAATCTCACAGATGGCGATGCATGCATGTCTTGAGCAGTAAAACACACTTACTTAATGAATGCCTATCCACTCTGCTTTAAATAATGATTAACGACATGATTGCCAGAGTTCCACGGCCCCTATGTTGACTATTACTTACCTTCGATAGTAATATAACGATACGAATCGCCCGAGGCGGTACCACCACTATAGCTGCTTAGTCCGCCGTCAAGAAAATAACTGCACGCAACCCTGTGTTTTGGTAAAAGTGGTGTTATGTTCAGCGATTGCTAACATCCTTTTGAGCTGATTGAACTACCGAAAAGTTACTTAGTAATCAAATTTCTGTCTTGCAGACCGTCTTTTACTTAGTAATACATACCTATATTATAAATTCAAAGGTGTGTTTGTTTGTTTGTCCTTTTCTCACGGCGCAACAGAGCGTCGCTATGGTATGATTTTTGGTTTGGAGATAAATAGATGGGAGGACTACGAGTACTATAGGTTACTTCGGCCGATCCATTACAATGTATATTAAAGCCAAATTCAAGCAAGTGTCTAACAACACGTCGTTGCTTAGCGACCAGTGATAGGAAGGAATTGACAACCTTTTTATTGCTGTTTTTTTCGCACACGAAACCGCGGGCAACATCTAGTGTTCCTGTAAAAACGATCTGAGCAGTGAGTGGAATAAATATATTGCTTCAGCCGAATTATCACAAAACAATCGAAATAAAAATTCAAACATCTATACCGGATTACAGAACGCGCACGCCATTAGAGGCATTCTGCTTGCAAACCATGAAATATTGCCAACCTACATTTAAAACCACGCCATAAAAGCCATGAGAATCATGGGCTGGCCGTTCATGATTAATGGGACCGATCTCTCATCTGTCAGGGCACCGTCTATCTAACGCGCGAATGATCCCCGATGGAAATAATAATCTCACATTTTATACTTTTTTATGAAATCCAATACTAACCTAATTGCTTAATATCGAACTATTGGGACGATTTGCAATGCAACGCACACACGTAGGTTTACTTGAAGTGTAGAAAGAAGTCTTAAAACATGGCATATTGATTACCGAGATTCACTTCCATAAAGCAAAATTATTTTAAAAAGTTTAAAATAAATCGCAGTTAATACTACGAACTAAAATGTGTTTCATGCAAGGGACATTAATAGTGTCGCTGGTCTTTATTTACTCACTTTGTGGACGTTGTTTGACTATTTCTTTCTAGTTGTTGACAATATCCAAATAAACAATATTGTAATGTAGAAAGGTATTCATATCCTTGTATTGGTATACCTAAAGTCACATTACCGTAATCGTCGTATACCACCATCGATCTCTAAAGCTGTACAACCCGAATATCTTTAAGCACTACTCATTTCTGTGCTATAAACCCGTTCCTCCACCGACGCTCATTCAATAGCACAAAATCGCAACTCGGCGTAATCACTTCAATACCGATACCGCTCCGCTGCGAGGCACTCGGCGCGGGCCCGCTCTCGTAATATCGGAGATCACAATAAAATACAAATACCTGTTTCTATTCAGTGCTGAAATTATGCTGAATGCGGTTTGCTCGGAAATGAAGCTTTTCTTGTAAGAAACCATTGTACGGTATACTCGTATATGCGTCTGCGTGTACAGCGCCGGGGAGAAACTGTTTTATATCGTAGGTACTATTTACTTACTGCTGTTATTGAACATTGTTAATGGCTTTTGGAAGTAGAACGGTTCTCTTAAATATCGTGCCGATAAGTATATTATACATTTAAAAAAAAAGAAGGAATGCCATTTATTTCTCCACAATTATAAGGTAATACAATCTTGACTTAATTATTCAAAATATGGATCCATTAATCAACTGATGCTGAAAATTTGCAACAAGGTCCTCTATCTGCCAATAGTTCATTTTTTTTTTATTTTATTTCTTAACAAATTCTCAAACAACGATAATGAATATATTTTAACTTGAATCTTCTGCATCAAGTCTCGTTTTATATCCTACAACCCAGGCTGATATCAGAAAATTACATGAGTACTATATTAAAATGTACGCTTTGAAAATAGCATGCTTAAAGGAAAATATCAGGAGACATGTCACAACCCTGAAAGTTCTCCAAAACTGATTGAATACCTTCGAAGTATGAAATATAAATGCTGCTTAATTTATTTATTGTAGCTGTATTGAATAGTGAAGCATGACGCATTAGTTAGGTCCATCTGTATGCGTTGTGCGTAGCCAATGGCGGATATGCCGCAAATAAACTAAATAACCACCGATTGAATAGTAACAAGCATTTGATAGCGGACGCATTTACCGAAAACCCCTTGCTTCACCGTCGAATGTTGAATTTGGGATTGGATTATTGCGTTAAAAGCACTACAGGTCTCTCCTATTGACGAGGACTAGAGAATTCTTCTCCACATTGCTCCATTGATGGAGAAGATAGTTATGTGGTCAACTCAAGAGTATAAAAGTTATACACCGGCCAATGCCCTTTACGACTGTTATCTAATGACAACTTTATGTACTCTCCGAAGCACAGAAGAGTCCAAAATCTTTTACTACTAGCGGTCATCCATCCAACTATCAACAATTTCGCAGTAACTTAACTCGATCAATAACATAGGTTCGATTCAAAGTGGAATATGAGCGCTTCCTTGGAACATCATTCAGGAGGCATATTTTAACCAATATCATGAGTGATGTTGACAATTGGACAAACACGTCGGTCCTTGTCCGATAATATTGGCTGTCAGGGAAGTTGTCGGCTCTGTCTGTTATTAGCATAAAAAACAATTAGGTAGTGATATAACTCATTAAAACTGGATTCTATGTACATTTTAAAGACCCATAACATAATTTCCAGTCAATGCCAGAGGGCAGTAGCGATATACAGACTCAAGTTACTTATTACGAAAAAAAAATATTTGATTTACTTTTCTGAAAATTTTAAAAGCGGTTCTCGTTAATCAAATTTTAAGAACCCCTGCCTTAAGGCTTAATCATGACATTAAAATTACAACCTGTTTGTGTACTTTACATGTCTTTTGAAGCGTGACACCAATTAATATAATAGCGAAGAATCGTTCATCTCTAAAGCTAAATGGTGATTGTGTTTCACCAAAACGATTGTTATTACTCAATACTTAAACCTGATACACCGTGTAATGGTTAGTGACGCGAGAAATGTGGGATTGAAGTGTTGTTTATGACTGTAGCGGTTCCAAACAGCGCGGCGGCGGCTAAATCAACAATTCTATGTCGAATCAAATCGATTACGGTTTGATTTTAAATTGATTTGAATCTCATTTGAATGATAATTTGTGATTGTGCAAGTTAATTGAAAAGATTGACGATGTCTGGTTGGTTCGCGTTAATTACGGATGTTTTTTAATCCGTAGACAATGTAATCGAAACGTTTTCGAATGTGTGTGAAGTCTGCCAATCTACACTTGGCCAGAGTGGTGGACTATAGCTTTTACCCCTGATATTGTGAGTTGCTCCTTAGGTGGACACTTCACTTCTAATCATCATATATGAAATGTAACATACGAATAACAATTACTCGAAAAAGTTTTTTTGCGAAACTAAATAAAACAGACATAGAATTATTATTCTTCATAGTAAAATTTTCGTTTAAGAATATATTTACAAAGACAGAAAACATATTCAATTAATTATACAACTTGTAACTTTTTTCTTAAATGCATGTGATTGATCTCTCTGATGATTGGAACTTATAAATAATACGCACATTCTAATTTCAAATTTATTATGTTTCCAAGAAATAAAAATTTGTCATTTTGGTTCCTAATTGCGAGGAATGAAATAACTTTTCAAATAGATGTAATAAAAAGTACGCTTCATGAAGAATTAACCCATTTCTTCTTCATCAGGTAAATGTCTCCCGGAAGGCCTCATCGACGTTACGGACTGCTACTACGGCTTCCCAATCGCGCTGTCCTACCCTCACTTTTACAAAGGAGATGATATCCTGTCCAGCAAGGTCGAGGGCCTCACGCCTGATCAGGAGAAACATGAGACCAGGTAAGATTTAAATGTATCAGGTTGTCCGGAAAGTTCGTGTCGATTGTTTGTAGGTAGCGCGAGAGACTTGACTGAATATATCACAATTATTGAAAACAAATAACATGTGTACACTGTACTTATTCTAAAAGTAGCTTCAGCCATATTTGGAAAAACGTTTAGTTACGATTCGTTAATTTCGTCAATGTTTGAATGAGCTGCGTTTTAATTGTCCAATCGGCAAGAACTTTCCAGACAACCCAATAGCTTGTAGAATGTAAGACTTTCCGAAAACTGTATTAGCAATATCCCCGCCTCACGAGGCCCTAAAAGCCAATGAACCATATAGCCAAAAGACAGATGAACCACAAGAATTTCTTAGTGTTGCCTTTTGTCATTATCGGACACTTAAAATATTTGTCAGCATATCTCAAATAGAATTAACTAACTAGTCAAAAACAACTAAATCACTACAGCTTTTTATTAGTGTTTAGATATTCACTTGAGAAAATAGTTAGAAATATTAGGAGATAGATAAACATTTTCAACATTTAGTTGGTCGAGTAGCTATTTAAATTAATTTGCATTAATAATAATTCTTTATCTTTTCTAAACCGTAATCTCTGTTAAACTATGTATATTTAATAAAAGAGTGAATAACTTACTAAAAACCGTTTTTAGTATTATAACTATATTTTAACCTACAATCAGTTGCAACCGTTTAAAAGCCATAAAGTTTGATATTAACTCATCTAAAATAGCTAGAGATTTTGAACAAATATACTTGTTGGAAACAGTCGTAAATTATTATACACATACCAAACAAGATACGATTAATATATTTAAAAGTAAATTAAAGACGATAATATTAAATAAATGTTAGTATTCATTACTTCTAGTAGTTATAATTAATAACTATGACAGATAGGTGTTAGATCTGTCTGTGAATAAGGAAGACAACTTGAATAATTGTTCTGACACGGATAATATCATTCAGTATAACTAATGACAGAGATCGGTATGCGATACGGACATAAGATCTTAATGAATTAACTTATCAATGATATTAATGAAGATATTTAATAAAAATAATATTTTGTAGTTATTTATTATATTATAATATTTACCCAGGACAAAGTGGGCATTGATGATTGCAATATCAATATTTGAATGAGTAATGTTAGTGACGTATTTATGTAAATTAAAAAATTGTCGTTATGAAGTGATTATACATTGAATGTGAATAAACAAATCAAATTATAACTTCTTCAGTCAGGAGATTATTTATCTTTGGTTAATACAAAATGCAACTTTATCTTTATATATCTCATATTGTAGATAGGTTTTGTGACAAATTTGTTGCACTTTTAGTCAAAAATCTATTTAAAAACAATATTAATTTTACTTACTATCATCCATCCGTTGTTGATACATAATTTTGGTTCACACGGCGAATACGCAGTGCGTTTTTGTGATACTAAAAGGCGAACTCCACCGCTTACGACGAAGAGTATGAAAAGCCAAAATTTGTTCACACCGCGTTCACGTGTGCATTGGCTATCTTCGGTTGAACTTCGACCGAATACGTCAAATAAACGCATAGTCGCTGTCTGAATGTGTACATATTATTAAACGAATTATGTTTATCTTTTTACAAGATATAGTTAACTATAGTTCAATATATAAATTTAATAATGTAACAATTAATAATTAACCAATATATCGTGACCTAATCTTGCCTAACGTAGCATATCTGGTTGGAGCATCGTGTACTAATTTTGATGTTAAAGACGCCATTTTGGATAAGAAAGCTCAGCGTATTGGGATATTTTTTAGTGAGGAATACATTTGATCACCTATTGAAAGAGCAATTCTTATTACAAGCGGTTTTCAAATAAGATCGATTAATTAAAGTTTCACTTTCACAATCATTTATTTGACATTCATAAAGTATAACACAAACAGTTAAGGCAATTAGTTTAGTTTACTTAGCTTGACACTAGGAGCGCTAGTTTATATATAAAATAACGCCATCTATTAACTCAATTTGGAACTATACGAAATGTGCGTCTCGA
Source organism: Calpodes ethlius (assembly GCA_018251375.1). NCBI lineage: Eukaryota > Metazoa > Arthropoda > Insecta > Lepidoptera > Hesperiidae > Calpodes > Calpodes ethlius. The sequence goes on from DWPA01001939.1 coordinate 11,741, forward strand.
ATTGACTCACTATGCTAGTAATCTACAAAAACAAGTATATAACCGATATATACAGTAACGATGAGCAACTATGAAATATTCCATTTGAACGGTTCAACTCATTCGAAATTCGAATTATCTTCAACTCGTGTCAATCTTCGTGAGTCGACTAACAGTACTAAGTTTAATCTGAGATATTTCGGCGTCGGAGCGGCGAACAATTCATTCATAACTCATTCAAAACTGACGTGAACAATCTGTTCGAAACTCCATTAGCCAATATCAATTAATACCCTTCATTCGATTAGTAACATACTATTAATATTATAGTCGAATGTGTACATTATAAGTTGTAGATAATTGGATTTACCTTATTTAAGTTGTGTATCTTTAATTCGTAGCAATTAGCGTTATCGCCACGTCGACCAAATAAGACACGATAAATAATGTTTGTAACTCTTCAAGTTCTCTACAATACACTGAAACCTACTTAAGAACTACGATTAAGATCTGTTAGTACTACGAAAACTTTAGCAGAAACCACTCTCTTCTCTCTTTCTTATAAATTCAAATGCTCGTGGAATGTAAATTTAAAAATAGTGAATTTAGGAAGTAATATTTTGAAATCCACAATGCAAGTCACACATAGTTCACTCGGGAACCGTTTTTAAAATATTAAAGACATTCCATTCATTGTATTTTATCACCATTTTTAAAAATCAAAAACTGAGGAACGTGTATTTACAATACTTAATTCAAGCAAGGAATTTTGTTGAAGTCGATCGGGTGGTCTTCATATTTTTCGAAAAAGAAATTTACAAAAAAGTGACTGAGAATATAATTAATTATCACGTTACTAGAGGACAAATAGACAGACACATCGATATATCGAGAGACTAATAATAATTGTAAAAGAATAATATTAAATTTACAGAATAAAAATCAGTTTCAGTTTTATTACACTACAGATAAAAAAGACTCCTAAACATAATTAAACTACTCTTTAAACTCCAAACGTACACATAACTTCACTAAACCGTGACGTAAACAAACTATTAATCGTTATTGTTATTCATCGTAAACAAAGAGCTCGGATAAAAATAGTGTGTACTTGGCATTAATCTCTAATTAAATACACCGACGTACACCTATTAACGAGTGTGAGGACACGAAGGTATTTATAGAGCATTACTGTGTGCGAGCTCACAGGTGATGCTACAATAACGTTCCTTCATCTACGTTAAGGTTAAATTTAACGATTGCACTCAAATGCGCCTTTATTAATGGAGGTTCGACATTTTATTTCCCGTTTAATAATTAGTTTTATGTGGGGGCGTAAGTTCGATCCTGCACGTAACTCTAATTTTCAAAAAGTTATGTGCGTATTACAAGTTAATTATCATTTATTTCGATGAAGGAAAATAGCGTGAGGAAACCTACAAACTAGAGTTCTGCATAATGTTTGCGAAGGTGTGTGAAGTCTACCAATCCGAAATTGGCCAGTTTGGTGGACTGCCGCTTGACTCTCACATTGTGTGAGGAGACCCGGGCTCAGCAGTGGAATAGTTTTGGGTTGAGATAATGAAGATGAAGGGACTATTGGAAATCGCCAGACTCTGTACTACTGCCATTACCTACTTCACTGTTTAGAACCACCATGAATAAAGAAAAAGGCTTGCTTTGAAAAGGATGACGAACCATCTAAATCCCTTAGAAATTTCTACGTAGATACCTAGTCTCCATTTAAAATTAATTGGGAATTTTAAAGTGCACAGTCTTGAGAGATAATTAAAAAGAATCTCCAGGATTTTCAACTGAGAGCATTAGCAAAGACAGCTTACGATTCGTGTTGCGCAATAATTCTTTACCGAATCGTTATTAAAAGGTCCTGGGTTTCATTCCCAGCAAAGGATTTGAATTATGAGTTTAAATTTCTGTTTTTAGTATGGATGTGTGTGTTCTTGTCTTTATATGTTGTCCATAGAACGCGCGATAGATCGATTTATCGATTGTAGTTAATTACAAACAACTTCTGTCACGATCGATGAATATAAAATTCGTAAACATTAAAAGAAGTATTGAAAGTGGGTCAGAAAGACTGTTACCGAACTTCGTTAGAACATCTGATCTCCAAATGTAACTGAATCAGTTCGTTGTTTCTAGAAATTTATAGAAAATTAAAAATTGAGCTATGCTTGAAATAGCACTTACCTTATTTCTATCTCATTGCGAAGAAACGAACAAGTGGGTTAAATTTGAAACATCCCATGTTATAGAAACATCCTATTTCATAGCATTTCAGACTCATTATATTCTATACCTTTAAAGTAATCTTCATGTCAATATAAATCCAGTGTTTCGCTCTCCAATCCATATTCAAATCAACTGCCAAATAGGTCTTACTTCTTATTAGTACTTTTACCATCCAGGGCTATACTGTTCTTACCATAAAACGGAAAGGTATCCGAGCATTAAACAGTAATAAATAAAAGTAAAGAACACATTATCAACACCTTTACGAGAGCCTATGAAAACACGTGTTTATTAGATCCCAGTTGTAAAATACACGAATAATTTTATTTACAGCAACAAACATTATTTACAAAAATAAAATTGAAAATTTATGAATGGTGCTTTTAGTTTAAGTGAAGAGATTGCATAAGTTTAAATAGTGAAAATGGTTTTAAATATGTGCGTGTTGAGTTTACGCTATAAAATACACGCTGGTACATTAAATTTTTCCTACTTAACCTGAAAAAGAAGAGGGTGAGGTATATAAAGGAAAATGTTTGTTTAAAAACATTTTACATTTTCATATGCTTTAAATCAAAAATGATATTAACAACAGGTTGTAGAATACGGCTAGTAAAATCACTTTGTAAATAATGTGAAAAAATTGTAGCGTTTAATAAAAAAAAAAATGAAAAGTATTTGCGTGTTTTTTTTTTTACAATTTACCCAATTATTGTTTTTTTTTTGTTATTTTGCTGACATTATTTTAATATTATTGAGTAATTACTATCTACATAATTTATTATGATATATATATGATTTAATATACTTTTAAGGCTTCACCAATGATGTGCGAGGTAGCGAAGAGGCGTGCGAGGAAATAGTCCACAATATAATTACCTCGTTTTTCTAAACTTGGCTAGTTACGTTATTCATCACTAACATTATTTCATTGTTCTAGCTTCTGATAATGACGCTATCCTATCCATGGATTTCTTTCTCGCACGCCGCCTCGCTCCCTCGCACATATGTGACTGGTGACGAAATCTCAGCGTAAGGTACTCTGTGACAAGCTGTCGTAGAATCTACTTGCGCTGATGATGTTAAATTTTTTGGACAAAACAAATGTTTGTGCTGGAATATTTGTTGGCACATATATTTATTTAAGTGCATGTCTTAATAATGAGAAAGGACGCGCCATACTTGTTTGAACGTAAGATATTGCGGATTATTGCAATATAGACTAATACATACTAATTTAATGACAAATAATTTTCCTGACACTACTAACTGTATTTTATTAATAACGAATCAAAAGCAGATAAAAAGATTTAAAAATGACGAATAGGTCATGCGGCGACCTGTTAATCCCTTGTAAATATAATCCTATTATTTTCTCGTTATCCCAAACTCGAATGCTCACGTCTAGATTATAAATATATACATAATGAAATTAATTATCACTTGTTTAGGTGAACAAATCGTGAGCGAATCTGTAAGCATATTCATTTCTAAGCTATAAAATATTGCCGAGCTATCTATCTATCTATCTATATATATTTGATCCACAATTCTTCGTGAAATAAGACCAGGAATCACTATATCATCTATCAATGGAACAGTGATGATGACTAGACAAGTAATAGATTAAAAAATATATTTGAATTACAAAAATGTAGTTGATTTGTCCTAAAATAAAATGAAGGCTTGAAAGTGAACATTGCGTTTATTTTTCGTGAAAAAATGACATAATACTGTGAAATACATCTTGTTGTAAAGATGTTAAAACTACTGATCGTCATCTGTCACTTTAAGTCTTTGACATCTGTCAAAACGACTTATTATGACACTTGAATTAAACTTCCTACTCATCTCAGTTTCTGCCATATTCAAAGACAGCCTTTGTCATGTTCAAAGTCTGCCTTTGTCTCGTTCAAAGTTAAAATTTAATGCAATTGTGATGAATAGAAATAAGTGAATATAACTTGTTTGAAGTTTTTCAATAAGCGTGCCTCATTCATTGCAATAGTTTGAAAACGAACCTCTTCAACGTGATCATATTTTTAATACCCTTCGTAGCTTTATGGTACGGGAACACCGGGGCGGGTGTTACCCCCGCTATCCTGAAAACAAATTGCAAACAGTGATCAGATACGAAAACACCTTTACACCAGTTGTAAATGTGGAAAATGTATGACACTTGTATTAGTCTTATCGACTAGTGAAAATAATGCGATTATTAGTTTTAATGCCACAAATTATTATGAACGCATATTAAACGTTAACTTTGACGATGGAACAGTAAAGAGTTAAGTTGTGATGCGAAGTTGTGTGCTCATAATATACCATCGTTTTTAAGGAACTTGATATAGCAAGTGACAGCTGCACGTTCTTTTTGCGCCCAGTGAACAATAGCGCGTTCGCTTGTTACATAAAGTCCTATATTGTACTTAAATTACTCCTTATTACATCTGCTACCTGCCTATAAAAGTCCAAACAAAATCGGTCCAGCCATTTCAGGGATTAGCCAGAACAAACATACAGACAGACAAAAATTGTCTCCAATTTTATTTATATGCATAGATGGATATGTTTCCTTTCTATCTTCGATTTATATTTCATTTCTATTTGTAGGTTTCCGTATAAGATTTCTGTCCTTCCTTTGCCTCATGACGGGTGCTAATTATCATCTTGCACGCAATCCTTCGATTAGACATTTCCGTGCATTTAATTATTTGTGTCGGACATACATTGTCGCAGGTGCGTTCGCCAGCCGTAAACCTAGTCGCAATCCCTTGCATTTCGACAACAATTTCCTAATAGCATTACACAATACACTGGTTAGTATTTCGACTTAGTATGCATCTGTGGGAGTTCAAACTTGGTATGTCTACATTGTTGGTTATATTAAGTTAGGATATGAAGATACAAAAATTAGAAACGTGTCTTCTACTGTACATAAATACGTGTGGCATATAATGTTACACAAATGTACTTAAAAAAAATATAAATCTCTTTAAACATTTTGCTAAATTG
>DWPA01001940.1:0-16984 GCA_018251375.1 Calpodes ethlius
TAGGGAACTAATTCTAAACAACCAATAAACGGTTAGAGGAGTTATCTGATGGTAATTGCTTATCGTTGTCTTGGAATATACAGGATATATTTCCAACTAAACAAGAAAAGCAAAGAAAAAAAAATTACCTCAACGTCGCAGCAGAAACGGAACTCGTTTGGCAGTTTAGTTTTGTTTCGTTTCGTAGATTATTAATAAACGGAACATATACAAAACTAGAGGAATCAATTCATCATGGACCCAAAAGATTTCTTTTTTCGCCATTTTTCGAGAACGCCCATCATATCAGATTACGGAACCCTGATAACGGTGGGCCACATATACGCACGGGTCACTTTCTAACCAGTTCGGGGATATCGCTATCACGTTTGAAACTAATTTGTAGTCAACTTTAGACAAATTTTACGGTGAACAATGCAACGCTATCGACATTACACAATCAATGGTGACTTGTGTTATATGCTACGTAACATACGTCGCTCTTGGTGTTATCCACTTAACAATTAGGTTCCTACTTATGTATTATGTAATGCTGCATTAAAAACTTTCATTTTGTTATCTAAGCATCACTTGAGGCAGATTTGAGCTTTGTGGTTTTTTATTCGTAATAGTCGAGTGACTATTTTAATCTATGTAATAAAAATGTATCTGAGTTCTGTATATGAAATTTATTTGAAAAAAAAAGTAATACTTTAGTGGTAGTAATACGCGGGGGTATTTATTAAGGCTTGGGGTATTTTTTAATAGACCACATGAAAAGGTTTTCTAACCGACTTGGAAAAGAGGATCTCATCAATTGCTATTTACTTATCTGGTTTTCAAACGTGTATGTATTTGTCTACTTGTTTATTCAAGTATTTGTCCTAAGCTGATAATCTATTCCACGTAATGCGTAATCACTGTCTTTAATTTCGTACAATTCACACATGATGATATCGTGTCGTCAGTCGAAAACAACTTAGCATCGCCCGATGTGAAAACGGTTTTATAAAAACGACAGAATTTTGTGTGCACGTGATATCTTTCACCAACGTTCACCGCGGTCATTATGTAAATTGTCCGCGACAGTAATGACGGGGCAGCGGTTCTATCACGCATCGCACAAATTGTCAGCGGTAATGACATGAACTTTGAACTGCAATTACCTTGCTTAGGTACTAAACACATGGCAATGATACATGAATAAATCCATTCATGTGGCAATGACGAACGTGGCGTAGGCGCGGTCGTGAAACGTATTTTTTTTCATTTCATTCAAATTATGTGGACGGACGTAATTTACAACACACACAAATAATTATACGTGAAAGGTGAAAGGGTAATTTCAGCTTTGTCGCAACCGTGTCTTCGGTGCAACTTAGATAATACGATAAGGAATGCAGCAGATACAAGCACATAAAAATGGGTCCGAAAATGTTGAGCGATGTGGCACAACCTAGTAGTCATGGTAGGCGTCAAGTGCCACATTTTCTCCTCAAGCGTAAAGTCATTTCAGTACATTTAAGTGGCATTTATTATATTGTATGAAAAGATGCGAGAAGAATAAAGAAAGGCGTAATATTTGCGCTGTTGGAAATTAAGCGCACCTCACTTATCACTTTTATTTTACACCCCAATATATTTTAATATGTTTTTGTATTGCCTATTTCTCAGTCTTTTTCTGTCTTATAATAACTTCTTTGATCTTTGGCTTGACTTCATTAAAGATATTTGAAGATATTGGATTTTCCTTAGATTTCTGGCTCATGAAAGATGTATAACCAAGTAGAATTGAACGTTAGCTATATTGGTTGTAAGTAAGCGTGTTCCCCTAACCGCATCATCACTTTCTATCGAATAACATTGTGGTCAAACTTACTCGCAAGCCTACTTTTGTTACGAAAAGAAAACGAAACTATACTAGTCTACTTTACTGGATGTCAATAACTCGCGGAAAATGAAGTGGAAATTTTATCTCTATTGATATAGTGGATCAATAAATTTCTAAGATATTTTCGTAGGATTTCCATCTCTTTGTTCCTTTCCGAATATTTTTCGTTTCTTTACAGAACTGTTGTGATTGATATTTTTCTTACTTATTCGTTGTATTTTTTTATGAGAACATGGTTTTGGGAGTGTCAGTGAGGTCTTAATAGTCAATATAATAAAGCTGAAGAATTTAAAATAATAAATGTACTGAAGTAAGTTGGCATTTTGGTAGATTATTAACACGAAAGCGTTCCCCGTTAAAACGATAGGTACTACCATTTCTTGAAGCGTTTCGTCTTGCTTTCAAACCCTCTTAGCTTCGGCCTGGTGCTAAGGAGCTCTAAATTTTCAGGATAAAATGTAGTGTCCTATAAAACACTTAATTTTATTTGTCTATTCTGCAACCGATGTACCTACTCTTAAAATGTTTAGGTATCTTAAAGTAGTACACAATTTAACAGTATTAATATTATATTGTTAGTAGGAATATTTTAGCGTAAAATATTGCCCATATTAAAAGAACTAAGACATTCTACAAAAAGAAATGAAACCAAAAACACATTTTACGTAAATTAGGATGCCAAGGCTGACAAGATCGTACACTTTCATTGTTGAAAAGTTATCTTCTGAAGAGCCGAGGTATTAACTCTACAAGCTTTACTATACAAATTCACATGAAATGCTTTTGAGAGGATGTAATTTATAAAAATAATATAATATGATTCAGAATCATAAAATTGTATAATATTGTCCACGCAATTAATAAGATGTGTGGTCGACCAGTAGACGAAATGCGACCGTAATCATTATTGGAAATTTGAGGATATATATCTATCTAACAGCCTTTAAGGGTCCACTGCTGGACATATGCTTCATAATAATTTGAGGATAATCAAAGAAATTTTGAAGATTCTATCATAACATTCCCTTCTTCACATTTATTAATATCTGAGACCATACAGGTAAGTAAATAACATTCCATATAAAACATTTTAGTCCCATTGTAATAAAAGTACCTTTGTAATAAACCTACTACCAAACAAAACAAAAATAAAGGAAATAGGTTGACTGACAATGGAGACGCGGCGAAGTTATATTTTTGTCTTACCTTATTTATAAATAATTAATTAATACTGGGCTACAGTTTATTTCTTATTTGTTATAAAATTTTGAAGGAACCTTAAAAGAAAGGGTTGGGTCAAAGTTATCATTATGTAAGAAAGTTACAACAGTATTAAGATATAGCTTTGAAAACAATATTTTTAACTTATAATAAAGGTATTTCTAAGCGGCAATATAGGAGCAAATTAATGCGACACTGGAACGGATCCGGCTGCTTGATATTTTGTTTAGTGGCCTCACTATACGACTGACCTGTGCGTTCACTTTATGTTCTAACATATCAATATAAGTCTTATTGTTTTTAAAATAAGGTTTATTTTTAACAGAATTCCAGGCTATGATATCTACAAACCGCACCTTGTACCGTTTACTAACGTGTGCAATTTGTTTCTATGACGAAATGTGTCTAAATGTTCGTTATTTTTTATCAGACAACTCAACAAAGGCTTTTAAATCTAAACGGTGATAGGGTTAACGATTTGAAATTGTATCCTGTATTCATTTTTGCATTTTGTTAGTTATTTTTATTATAGTAAGGTTGCAGTCTCTACGAGGCATTTCACGAAATGGTTACTTCGTTTTTTTAGTATTACCATAGATTAAGTAGTATGTAGGGGTAAGGGTGACGTAATTGGTCAGCTATTTATATTAAAAATCTATGGAATTTATCTTCATGATTGTATATTGCTTGCATAGTTATGATGAGATATAATATGACTTTGTTTCCACTGTGATAAAAGATTAATACACCTTTTCATCGTGTTTCCAACGTAAATGCCGCTTACGGGAAAGCCTGTATGAGTATGGATGCATTGAAATAACTCTTGTGTCGTAATGGAAAATAGTTAAAGCTCCATAAAGCGAGACGAGTTCAAAAGACATTCAATATCGGATCGTGTCGGGCCGGTAAAAGTTTTAAAAACAGAATAAAACTGGTGATCACGGCGCAACCACTCATGAGCCTGTTGTTGTAACTCTTTTGAAGTCAAGTACGTTTTATTTTCATCAGCCGATTAGCTCTGGCATCTTTTGAAGTGTAAAACACTTTGTTGTGGGGCTTCCGTAAGTGGTGCGAAGTTTAAACATGCATAGAAGCGATTCTGTCGAGAGCAATTTCCGATTCTGTAATGCAAGTGCGTCGATTGATCGGCGTCAACAAATACCGTTTGATGTCGATTCATTATTATCCAATTAGTAAGGTGCTTTATTTACGGCTTAATAATGTGTTTGTCTGTAATGTCTGGATAAATTAGTAAGTTGGTACAATAAGAACAAACTATGGCTTTTGGATAACTGATAAGTTGCTAATTGACTGGAGAGTAATGTATAGATTAGAGATTATGGAAAATGCTCTGAAGTACCTGCCTAATGCAAATCGTAGAAGTACGCGAGATAAGTTCGTCTATTTAAAGTAATCAAAATATTAGGTACTATGTACAGTACAATACATTATATTACAGCTATACAATGAATTTGCCGACCTGCTTAACGCAATGATTATCCTATCCGACCGCCATGATGCAGAAATTTGAATGCTGAGTTTAAAGATTTTTAAACTTAAATTTTCGATGTGGGTGTGTGTTTTCTCTGTGTGTCGTGAATGACACTTACAGTACCGGGAATCATAGTAAATATACTTACACTTATAACTATTAAAGTAGTTAAAAAGAATATATATTATATAATACGTGTATTATACGTACAGTGGACATGTATTTATATGTGCCCGTTTGTCTGATGTCTGCGGCAGAATCCAAGGTAAACACTTCAATGTTCAATGTGGAAGTGATTTGCCTGTTCGAATAAAATAAATCCATTATGAAAAACAGTGCCTTTTATCTAGAATTTGGTGTAATTTAGTTTGAGGATAAATAATCGCGTATCATGTTAGTCATTAGATGTCTTTGGCCTATCTTTGTTAAAATAAGTCGACAATCAAGCAGACATGACCACTTGCTTAAATGAACACAGTTTCCCATGGACATCTGTGTTTTCAAAGACGAATTGAACTAAATTGCGGATGGCTCTCCATCGGACTGATCCCGATACATTCAAATCGTTCGACCATTAAAACTTGATCTCCAGAATATTGCTAGAAGTATTTGTCTTATTGTGAACTAAATTGTTAGGGTTTTATCAAAGAGATAAGAGCCTATTACTGACAGAAGATGTCTTGCCGTTTATTAAATTCTCTTTTCAAACAGGCAATGCTGAATACACGGACTGGGTATTGAATTTACTGATTGAGACACAATAAATCTTCACTGCACACTGCATTGTGTTAAATCTGACACTCAATTGCGGTTCGGCCATTGTACTTCCCGAGTATTTCAATGAATCCTATCACAGGCGAGTTGCGGAAATGTGTGATTGCAGTTAGGGTTGTGGATATTGTGCAAAAAATCGGGAAATTTTAATCGGAAAAGAATACATTTATTTTTATATGGAATATATGTTAAAAAGTTAGTATATTTGGACATATTAGATGATAATTTCAACAATGAAAAGGATTTGGGCTTGGAATTTGTGGATTTCAAGAATAATTTTCCTAATTGTATTACTGTCTTGTGAAGATTGCTAAGAGATAAAAAATTGAAAAGATTTTATTAAACACGATTCAACATCGTGTAACGCTGACACAAACCACACGCTGGATCAGTATTTAGTAAATTTTTGATCATTGATGCAGAAAAATAATCATTGAATCTTCAACACCTTTCACTGCGCTCAACGTGCAAAGTTGGCAATGATTTGATTATTTGAACAAGCGCCTACTTCCCGCCAACGTACTGCTCGTCATCAGTTCACATTCTACCCACATTAGCAGGAATTTGACGGTATTTTTAAAACCGTTTTACCTATTTGTCTTCGCAGTATATTTCTGCTATTAAAAATTCCAATCAATTTGATTGAATTTGTCACTGAATAGTCATCAAGTTACATAGTAATTTTTTAATTATACGACACTTCGGCGCTCTTGCGTTGATCTGTCGAATAACGAACATAATGACAGTGTCATTAAATTGGACGAATTCACAATTTACGCGTATAAAGTAATTCACAGGTACTTTCTGTGTTGGAGTATGTCAAGGGACGGAAAAGGGAATTGTAATATTGTGTATGTTAACTTTTTGCACGGATTTGTAACTTTTATATTAAGGCAATGTTTTTTGTCTTCACACGATGTTTCTGTCACAGAAATTGAAAAGTCAGAGATGTGTAATAACAATTCTTTTGTAATATTTCGCAAATTAGATAAAACTTGAAGAAACGCGTTTAACTTTCTTTGGCTCTTTGACAGTACTCAAGTAAAAATCTGACAATAGTTCTGTCTCTAAAAGAAATATCAGATAATTATGGTCATAGAATTGTAACTTACCTTTTCTTTCTCACGTGTCGGAAACTTTTTTGTTATCTTATAAGTTTTTACCTTTCCAGGCATTGGAAAGTCACTGATGAGTAGATGTAATAATAAAACAATATTTGAATGTTAGATAAAACTTAGAAAAAAAAGGACTTTGGAAGAAGAGTAAGAAAAAACAAAGATGTCTTGAAGAAATTTGAAATAACGTTGGCATTTTTATCCTTTACGTTATAGAGAACCTATACAATATAGTGGAATCCTGCCTGACGAGCAAATGTGTCTGGCTCGAATCCTGGAGAAAACCGAAAAACATATTTTGATGTTTGGAATGTTTCATATTCATTCAATTGTTAGCCTTTATTAATGTTGTACTTACTCTAAAATTTATTCATTTACGAATCAACAATCCAGGGTTTCGTTTCAAAACATCACTGTTAAGAGGTAGAGAACAATCTTGCTGTGTATGTCTGCACATCTGCAGTGTATATTTGTCATATTAAATGAGTCAGTTTTAGTTTCAGTACTGATTATATGAGTAAGTAATTATATGGGTTATCTAAACGCTAATATCTAAGGTAGTACAATTCCTACGAATTTAGCAGCCCTAATCAGAGCAGGTTATGTTGGTGACAGCTGGGATTGCGCCGCAAAATATCGATAGACAGTTGTTTGAGCCCGTCAATTCCATGGGGCTCTAGTGTGGACAGTTATTGGGATTTCGATGGGGCTAAATAAATTTATTTGAGTAAAACACTCTGAAAATATTTATCCCTGTCATATTCGCATGCCCAGCTCAGTAAATAACACAATTTTTATACACTGGTTATTTATATTATTTCTTTGTATTGTATAGTTAGAACTGTATTGTACAGATATAAATATCTCTGTTCTGATATGCTCGTATTACTTCACATTAATATTATTTATTGATTCTAATTGAACTAATTTGTTAAATCATGAAAAGAGAATCAAAATTGAATATAAATGTTTTTTGTAGTCGTTATTAAGAACAGTGGACGACAAATAATGGTTATATAAATTTCTTCAACGTTAATATTTGATTGAGAAAATATATTTAATAGCGATTATATAACTTTGCTAATTTGTAAATCACCATTTACGGAGTATAAATGAGGACTATTAATTAGTATAAAAATCATTTAATATAAACCACACTAATAGCACGTTACTAACACCCATGACCCGAGAACAAATATTTATCTGTCACATAACTATCTGCCGCGGCCGGGAATCGAACCCAGGACCCCTTGCTTCGCAGGCAGGGTCAATACCAACTTGGCTACGGGGCCGTCAACACATAAAAGAAAGAAACATATTTCAACTAATGTTAATAGTTTCAAGTTCAAAGCAACGTCAAAGGGAGGTAGACAAACGTTGATGCCTAAAATCTCAGAGTAGTACCATAAATGAAATATAAATATTCTTTGAGTAATGAAATGAAAATATTATTTTTCATGTTATTGCTGTTTTATTTGATTTACAAACCCTTTAGCGTACAAAAAGGTTCAGGTTATGATCTTCTATTGGATACTACGTGCGCTACAATTCTCAGTCAAAACCAGTTTGATAGTATGGACCCCGATGCATAAAGCACGTAGCGTCACAACTAGTGATTTATGAGGGCATTACGAGGGGGTCATAGATTTATCTAAACGCGATGTTAGGGGATTTCCAATTACCGCTATTGTGCCAAAACGCACGACCGTCGAGTCCCCCAATTTCCCAGCGTTTGTAGAGCACGCCGCAAGTCGTATACCCGCAGACAATATTACTGTGATTTCAAAAGAATAGAAATACCAATATTAATATTTACTACTATTACTTTTTTGGTTGAAGTTAATGACTATAATTAACATTATTTATTATTTATCCGTGTTAGCAATAAAAAGGCTACAATGGTCGCATTATGAAACAAATAATGAACTGAAAGATCCCATGTTTGGGTTTGACCTTGTTCTTAGTTTAAATATAAATAAACTTAGAGAAAATGTCGTAACGAACTTGATTGTTGGGTTACTCTTATAACCTAAGTTCCTAAACTTCTAAATAGTCCAAAGAAGTAATTTCGGGTGCGGTGGGACATTTTGTTACTCTTCTTTTTGTAACAGAGGTACCAATTCTTACGGGCGTTATGGAGTGGAGCAATTTTATACTTTACTTGCAATATTCCGGAAGATCCTTCAACCAAAATTACTCATTAATTAAGCATTCAACCTTATTGTTGAAGTTCGCATTCATTAACATCTAACAATGTATGTATTTCTAGGCAGTACGCTAATTTTATTCTGTCTAAATGGAAATAAACCTTCGCTGAACAGCAACTGCATCGAGCTTCGAGTATTAATTAACTTTTGTGGGTTTCGAATGCTCGAATGTGCTCGAACATATTCAACTTTAGAATTCGATTATCGAGGTAGTTTGGACCGGAGTTTAGGTTCGCTGGTTATTACGTTAATTAAATAAATTATTATGTGTTATTACAATGATATTTACTATGTTCGTGTAAACACCGTTCCCGAATACACAATACAGAAACAGGTACTTCGGTCTCAGGTGTGATCCAAATATTAATTAATTGTGACTGAGATATTGGTACAGCAAGTGATTATATTAATTACTAGTAACACAGTTAGATCGATTCTATCGACTCTGTTCAAGATAATTAAAGAATTTTATTAAATATTAGGTAACCTAACCTACCTCGCTTTGCTTTGGAATTAACAAATTTTAAGGTTTAGTAATTTTTATTTGCCGAGATTGAAAAAATATTTATCATATGGTGAAAGAATTTTTAAAATAGGATACGTAGTTCAGGAGAACACTTCCAACGCATCAACGTAGTCTCAAAGCATTGACATATAAAATTCATACTCACATTTTTTGGTTAATATTATGAAAATTGAAATCTAAATATTAATTTGTTATATTTAAAACCTAATTCAAAAGGAATAAGTAATAATAAGTATTTTGTACTAACGTACATCTGCCCAAGGTTCTTTAAGCTCGATGCACATGCACGTTTAATGTACCCACCTATTTGAAATGCAAAGTACCCTCATGTAACTCATCCCACGAGAATCAATATCAATAGAGACTATTGGAGTGGACAGGCCTTTTGTTCCGCCGCCGGCCTTTCCTTGTTGAGTGAGACATTCGAATTAAATACATATGTACCTAATTCAATACTACCAACCCTTGTGCTATACTTAGGTATAAGGCCCCGAGTTCAAAATCTTTCTTAAATTATTATTATAATATTGATTACAAACCAGGCTTAAATTGTTGTTATTTGTTTACGTTTAAGGTCATGTTTAAACGTGAATTTATTATTTTGTATTAGTTTTCTATAAGTTACATTTTATTTCTCAACTTAATTCAATCATAGCATTAATAGATACTGGTTTGTTTCATATCCTCCATTTGCAAAGTATACATATTCAATTTCTTGTATGTTTTAATAACAAGTAAACTATGTAACTGTATAACTACTTTACATACTTATTTCGTGTTTAGCATACGATTTTTATTACCAGGTAAGTATATGTGTTCAAAAGTAATTTCAAAATACAAATTATTATTCTAATATACAAACAGTGATTACAAAGTTTTCATTGATTTGTTTTTCCTAAAGTTGTACTGGTGTGGCAGTCACCACTTAATAATTATAGTGACTAAGTTTCGCAATAGGAATAGTTGCGAGGCCGAATCTATTGAATTTTAGTCGGAGCGTAATAGATAGTTAGCGGAGTTACTTGTGGGATCGGTATTGTTTCCTTTGTAATGCCAGAATCCGCTCGAGGTTTAAGATCTATTAGAGGCAATTTATCATTATCGCTATTGTTAGGCAAAATGCCGGGGATAAGTGCTACATAACGTTAAGGATGAGTATCTGTTTCTTTATTGGGCTACACGAGTACCTACATCGGCTTGTCCTAGTTTTCGTCGTGCTTTTGTTAACATGTTATTATGTATGTTGTACTTCTTTTGACGTGCCATGAAAAATTGGATAGTTTTATTTAGTACTATACGTATTGTGAAATTTTACATAACGAACTTTATAGTACATATATCGATGTCTATGTTCGACACGTAGTTTGGCAATGAAATTAGTAGCGAAACACTTTCAAACACCAGTCTCGTAATAGTTATGAAGTTAGGAGCGGAATTATGATGTAATTTAAACTTTGTCAACTGTATAGATTATCTATACCTACTCGTATAATTTGTATGAAACAACTTATGACAAAAATTGTGTGATTAATAATTGTCAAAGAAATATCTTTTGTGTCACTTTCAGTCATCTATTTTATGTTAGGACGGCAACGTATTGATGATGGTGGCGCTGACCATATGTCACCGTTTCTCTTTCGTTACTTACACGACATTATAAAAGATTGAAATGTTATTAAAAACAACAATGTTTATGTAAAGTTTCCAAATTTTAAACACATAAATAACAGGATATATTGATCTATTCTATACGGTACATAATTCTAAATTCAATTATGTGAACAATACGTACAAACTTAGACTGACCATACGTAATATAATTGTTGTTCGTATTTTAGTACTCAACAAACTCAACAAATATTGTGTAACTTACGGATGTGTTCTAACGAACCATATTAACTGGATAATAGAATTCTATTGTTGCACATACAATACAAACTAATCAAATACCCATTATATCTTACAGATTGTTGAATATAAAACAAATTGTATAGACAACATTAAAAAGAAGATAACAGAAGAACAAAGAATGTAATACTAGCGTGGTAAACGTAGTTTCGCTTCATGTCAGTTACCCACTCAGAGTCAATTAATTTATAACCGACTTTATAGATGGCGCTAATACGAATTTTAGTCTGGTTAATGTATTCCAATAAGCTAAATTATAATGAATGAAATTTGTAACTATGCCATCTGGTCACGGTCAAACTAAAAACTAAATCAATTGCCTGAATTACTCTAGGAATAAGTGATATTTTTCAACTCTGCATGACAATGAATGTTGATAATGAAATCTTGATGATCTATTCATTGCCCAAAATAACCCCCAACTTGAAATATACACCGATACTGTTAAAGCCGTTTCAGAGAAACCAATTACATATACATGAGTTGCTTGTTTAAAGTATAGAATTTCAAGAGTCCTGATTTATACGTTCGAGAGTAAAATATCGAGAACGATTACACCTATAATCATACTCAGTCCCGTGGCCCTAGGCAACACACACACACAAATAACTAATGTTAATGTGTGGCATTGTATGGTTTGTAATTGATGAAAGATTTTGTGATTTCTAATTTCATCGTAAAATGTTAGGAGCTTAATGAACTTTGACTGTTATTGGGTTCTAGCTAATTTTTGTTGCTCATGGAGCACTTCTTAAGTGACGGACGCGGTAACAGCGCGAGGTTCTTTCTATCATAGAACAATGAAATCTACATCACCTTGTGAAAGACTTACATAATTAGATAGACTTATAATTTCTAACTATAGGTCAAAAGAATCATCGACAAATATTTGGATTATTTTGTCTAAGAACCAGATATCAAGGCTTCATTTCATAAATAAGTACCCAAATACTCCTATTTATTTATCAGTAGTATACACAAACCATGTAACTAATTATTTTCTAAAATTTTTGCAGCGTGTTTGGCAATGCACTCTAGTAAAATGACGCGTTTTACTCGCGGTACAGTCGATAGAAAGTAGCTTACCTCCTGTGCCACTTCATTCAACTGCGAACAGGTTACAACTCGCTTAGCTTCACTCACACACAACCAAGTGACGCAGCATCAGATGCTACCAATACGGTTCTTCTAGGGTTGACAAGCGTTCTCATTAAAATTTAAATTTATTTACGACAATTATAGATTTTATAGCAGGATATATGTCATTAACATAATAATCTATATTTTTTTGTGAAATAGATTAATTTTAAAATTAATCTAAGTAATATCTTATGAAGCATGTATACTTTTAACTATACTACCACTTATCTGTATTTCTTTACGTACATTTATTTGTTTGTCTCTAGAATCGAAAACGATTTAAGTTGCATTCAAAATTTATATAATAACAAAAACATCGCTGAAATGGTTTACTAGGTAGGTTAAGAAAAATCTTGATTTTACTAAGAGACGTAACTTCATATCACGATTTATCATGTATTTATTACAATCGGAAATGGACAACCCTATTGCCGTTCTAGCTCTCACTCACACAAAGTTCTCACGCACACAACCGTGTTAGCAGCACAAGTGAACTTGCGCCTGCGCAGGTCAACTCGGCGCATCAATTTTTTTCGATAAACAGGTTTAGTAGCAATAACAAAGGAGTGAGTCATAGCGGTGTTTTATAAAGATTACAAAGTGAAGCTTCTGCTGTCTGTTGCTATGAGGGAATTATAAACGTTCGCTTTTATGTGTTAAAAACCTGTAGCGTCGATTTGAGCATTACTTTTTTCTCTCTTTGCTGTTAATCAATGTCTTTTTCTCTATTTGTCTTGAACTTTGATAATAACTATTAAGAAAATCGTATAAGTAGAATTTGTAGTTACTACAATTGAATTTTAAAATATTAATCTTATAGTAAAAAGTAATACTGGGATATAATTGTCCACTTACCTTTTCATATCTTTTATTTATTCGTAAAAGTTCAGAATGACGTGTAATATGTGATATCTGTCTGATTACTTCGCTATAATTAAAAGGCAATAAATACGCCTTGATTTATTGAGTGTAGACTATAATAAATAAGTCTGTTTCTATACGTAATAGTTTGTAATTATACATATTTAATATGAAATTTATTCATAATGTTATTGTAGAATAGCATTTTTATACAAACGTATGTTAAAGTATATAGCCTTTTGCTTAGCACAAAGAGACAATATACACAATTCAGAAAAAACCTCAGACCACTAAAACACTTTTACAATTTGAATATATTTTAAAGGTTAATAAAAAATTTAAAACACGAATTCATTCACAGCTTATTAAATTACTTAGCTGTTATATGGGTTCTGATTTATTGCATTGAAACACGTGTGCCTCTGTGGTACGAGTAGTTTGACAGGGGATGCTCTACCTGCTATAGAAATGCGGTCGAACCCCGCTAACTATACACGTGGAAGTAGTAATACCAGATGTTTAGCTTAGAATGAGACAAATACAATAGTGAATGTTAACGGGCGTTACTTTATGTATCCTTCGTTATTAAGTTTGTAGGTATTTATCTATTTTGCACGCAAGTGTACTTATACTTGTATATATTGGTAATTCATACTTTTTGGTGATGATATGTACCGTGCGATGAATATTTAAAAACTAATAAATTGTGATCGAAGGTTGCTGGAAAATGGAGTAATACTAACTTAAAAACGAATGTTATATAGTTTGAGATTATCAGTGTTCTTATTTACAATACATTTTGTGAGTATGTTTTTTAAGTGAAATAAAAAGATAAAAAGAGGGTCTTCTCCACAAGCTATTTTTTATGTTTTCTCGACGGGGCGTGATCATGTATCATTAGGTGCTTCGGTTGTTTTTTTCTTCATATGTACTAAACTTTTATAATATACAAATCTGAATGAAATTTTCTATTCTTTAATTTGCCACATACGTGTTTTTATATAAAATAATCGCAGTTTGTGTCTTTCTCTTATCGCACAGAGATTTCTTCTATGCAATATTTTTCTTTTCTTCTTTCACCTTACGTTATGGTTAATGATAAAAAGGCAAAAGAAAATGTTTTAGTATAAAATAGACCTAACCGGTTAGGGCGAGCAAACATAGTTACGCTCTAAGCGCCGATGCGTGAAGGTTAACAATGAGGAACAGCCATTTGAAAAAATAGAAATCAATTTCCACGAGGTACCAACCCTATCCTCTTGGGTATTAATGATGAACCACAGAACAATACCCTAATTCAAGAGGAAATTCTCTATTGAAGTTAGTTGCGCTGGTTGCAAGCTTGATTAGTTTGCACCGTCTAACCCTATGACCTAGATCTGGAGCTAATTGCACTTTGTAAACTTAATACATATTTATGTGACCGTTTATATTTTAATTTAAGGTGTCATTAAATATAAGATAGTATTAGCTTGTATATTTTTTATATTGATTTTAATATAATCATGTCTTAACGATATGTTATTTGCAATATGATTGACACTAGCGATATTTCTCTTAGGTAAAATCAAAGACATCGTCACGGCATAATCGGTTTAAAATAGAAACTTAGGAGTTACTTTACTATTCACTTAATCTTAATATCTTAAACTTGTATCTTTAGTAATTACCCCAGTTTAAGTAATGACTTAATCATTTGATTCGCAAAGTATTCTCAATTTTGACAGTTGTTACTTCGTTCAAATGATGTATTAGATACTTAATAATAATAATCACTTAAGTAATTACGTTTATTATAGATTTTAGTCTTAGTATCTAAACGTATTCGGACGCCAACGTATCGTCACTGATGCGTTGCTGGACAAAAAAGTATTTGGACAAGCAATTACTTATGGTACTTTAACATTCGTCTTTAGAATTGGTATGGTAACTAGCTGGGTGGGTAAATAACCACATACTGTACAATCATGTATATTTATTTTACATGAATAACTGTTTTAAAGACAGGTATTAACGCTACCAATATCGGCCGACCAGTATTCACCAGATATTTCACGTACCTACTTACGTTATCCATAGGTCCAGTGAATACGAAATCGAAAACCTTTTTAAATTGAAATTGTATCCGTTTTTGCCGATGTGCGTTATTGTATCGTCCCTGTAACTCAGAGATTTATTGTCAACTCACAATAGTCTATCTACCTGACATCACAAAGCATTCAGTTTCGAACAATGTCCAAGTGATTTTACCATTGATGGATATGGATATAAAAACTGATTTACCTCAATTTTTTTGTTACATTTTATGAACGCTTCATTTCAAGTCTCGTCCATTCACGGTCTTCAGAGTCTGTACAGCAATATACTTTCCTATTGACAATTTAAATTTAAGGCATGAGCGCTTACTTTGACGATGAAATGCGTCGCGAAATTGACTTTCCGCTTACGTGAAATTAGATCTATCGAGACTACAGCCTTTTAATTTTGACCTAATTCTTCGTTCAATTTAAAACTTGATCTTCCAGGACGGCTTTCCTTTAACGCAATAAAACACGTTCAATTGCCATCTTTTTTAGACGTAGGAAGAATAGTGCTGTTGAAGTGAGACAGAAGACGCACACCTACAATCTTGATTCGTGGGAAACACTAAAACAAGGTTTTCGTTGTCCCTTTCGCTTTACCGCTAGCATGATTGGCTTTGTTCTCGAATTGATGCGTCCACACTCCATATACACGCTATTGACACATCAAATATTGCGTAAACCTAACGATAATTTGCTATTTAGCTGGTTTAAACAATTAAACAGTAGCAAATATAATTATTCTCGCTGATTACGCAACATGTTATGTTTGTAGAGATTATTTAATTGGGCGCTAGCTTGTTTGTTATCTTTTTATTTGAATTTGTTTCAATTAGTCACGTAGCATTAATAAATGATGTAATGTTAATTTCATGTGATGATTTCGTAACGTCAGATTCAGTGAATAACTCTGGACCAGCTAGTGGAACGACCACGCGTCGTCTCTTACACGCATAACGTATAACCATAGTTGGTAAGGCTAAGTTTCGTTCCGTATGTAATTGTAATTGCTAACAAATAACTAACTGTGAATAGAAATATCTATTTTAATTTTAAATTATGCGTATAACTTTTTATTTCCTGCGGTTGCTTTGTATAGACATATTTATAGTTGTTTGCTATTAGTACATAGTTTCATGTATCATGAGTGTTCCTGAGTACCCATATCGTCATATTTGTCGAAAGCAAATCTGAAACGGACTGCATAAATTCTTTAGTATTTTATAATACTACTTTTAAATAATCTTAGCGTAAATTTTACAGTCCTATTAATTCTGGGACCCCTAATTAGAACATCATAAAAATTTAAAACTAAAGAGTTGCGTTACGCCGCGGTTCCTACTACAAATGTAACTTCTTAAAGCATTCTAAATTTCTAATTTTGTAAATGTATGAATGATTTTTTTCAATAGGACTGCATCTAACATTATTCCATTATTAATTTCTAGAGATAGGACCGAGTAGAAATGCTATTGAAAGTCAAACCTAAATAGGATCAAATGGAGTAGCTTCGTCATACGACGTAATCCCCTGTATTTCAATAAACAATGCAGGGAGGTCCGTTATAGCAAAATGAATTGAATGCAGCCGTATACAATAGAACTAGAGCGTGCATTAAATTACTGTACCTTCCATCTATGAGATGTAAAGGCGGCTAGATTCCATAAAATATTAATTTATTTCTTAACAACTTAATAAACCTTTAGAAATTACTTGTACTGAAGGTTAATATACTAATACAAACATTCTTATATATAAAAATGAATGTTTGTCTGTATGTCGTAAGTTG
>DWPA01001941.1:0-16981 GCA_018251375.1 Calpodes ethlius
GAAAATCCGTTTCGCAGAAGCTTATGAGTGCTCAAAGCTTATTTCATTAAAAACATGCAATAGAAATATATAACACAACTTCTAAAAGGAATATGGTACAATCAGTTCTGAAAGTGAATAACTTCGTGTTTTCTCATTTTTTTAATTATTCTAAACAAAACGATATAATACTACTATTAATGACAATATTATTATTACTATATTGACAAATAATTATTCATCCTTAATTAATTCTTCTATAGATTCATTTATAAAAAAAAAGAAAAATAAGTTGAATACCGGCACCCGCACATCACTTACCTACGTTTGTTTCCTTTCGATTTAAAACAATTATAGCATTCTTTGCTACTCAAAGACATCCACTGGGCCATCGAGATCTTGACCTGGAATATCATCCAGCAGTGTCGAACAGATCATTTAATTCCGTTCATTTGTATTTGTCAATAATGCAAGATTCAGTAAACCAAATTTAGTGAATTCGATTGAAAAATCGAATTCAGGGAAATTATTGCTATTAAATAGTACAAAAAGTATATTATAAAAAAATATATATAAAGTTGTCAAAAATAAGAAAATATGCCACGTATGGACGCGGATGTTAGCTTTCTCGTTTATATTTGGCCAGGCCGCCCGCAGCTCTGGTATCTATCCGAATCCTAGTACGTGGATAGTAGCTGGTATATTATTGAATGATTTATGCAAAAGTTACATTTCTCTTAGAAACTTCGAAGTGGATGTTGATGGAGATCTAAGCACACAATCGCGCGAGAGTGAAGCATTAGCGGCGAGCAGCGTTTAGTCCCCGGCGTGACAAGAATACCAATGACGGCGGGCTCTCGAGTCTTCCCACTTACGAACGATATCGCGATAAATTTCGATAGGGCCATCTGTTGTTTTGTGGCCTGTTTCCGCTCGTAGGCTCATTTACGAAATTATAACCTGAACCTATTTAAGTTTCTTTTCCATTAGCGCGATAATTTTCATTCCCAACTCATATTTCGCATTGAAAGAAGATGTATGTGGTATATTGTTATGACGCGCGAGATAGCGTAAATAAAGCTATGATTTATAGGCAAAGATACAACGCTGTTTGCCGCAGTGATTGATCTGACTCTATTGATTGTGTGCTTTGCCTGGGGCTGCCATTCGTCTTCGTTTCCACGGATTTGTAATTTTTAAGGCTATTACTTTTGAGAGTATCAGGAGATTGTCTAAAAACTGTGAAGTAAGGTGCAGATGCCGAAAAATAAAAAAGTGTTTCGAGCCATTCCCCTTACTGAAGAGGAGCGTTACTTAGTTCACCATACTGCTCCAACTTTTTAATTGATTTTATTTGAATAGTCAACCTAAGTTTACCAGAATTTTTTAATGCTATTGCTTTACTATCTGTAGGCTTTACTTAGTGTATCTTTTAGATATAAGCGATAAAAATGTTTGGACGGGAGCAGTCCCTCATCCACCGTCCAACTGCGTTTGCTGTTCACTGTACGTGACCAATCTCGACCAGCATTTGATTGCAAGTTTATGAATCAATGTCCGGAATTATAAATAGCAATTGTGGAAACCCTAGCTTTTGCTTTAGAAAATAATGAAATGTAATGAAAAAACAAAGTGGGGATCGCGTGTTGCAGATACGATCGTGACTTTTTGATAAACAACCGTACTATGTGAATTAATTTAACGATCACTACTACCAAAACGTCTGGGGCGCGGACACACGGACGGCGGGACGGCTGGCGACGCGGTCACACTACGGGCAGCGTGACAGACGCGACGTGAAGCACGCAGTGTGAATTGCCCTCGATTGATTTATTTTTAAAGTTTAATATCATGAATATTAATTTATTAGAAGTAAATCAGTTTTTTACCAATTAATACACTCACAATGGCCTGAGTATTAAAGAAGAACAAATATTTTTATAATAAACTAGATGTTACCCGCGGATTCACGCACGTAAGGTAAAGCAGCAATAAAAAGGTTGTCGATTCCTTTCTATCATTGGTTGCTAGGCAACGCTTTGTTGTTAAACTTTCTTTAATTTGGGTGAAATATACATTGTAATGGATCTTTCTAAAGAAATGAGATGTTCTTTTGCGGTAAAAAATATTCCATGGTACTCTTTATCTTCCCAAGTATCTCCACACCAAAAAAGAGGGACAAACAAACAAATAAATAAACACAATTTCGTAACAAACACATATACGAGCTGTCGTGCTCCGGCCCACTCTCTGTGACTACCGCTATGCAAGTGATCGGGCGTCAGCGCTGCGATCACGGCCCTTGCCCTCACAATCTTGTTAAATTATTGTTTATATGTGTCGGATCATTTTATTAAACTTCAATTTCATTCAACTCAGAAAATTATTTTATTATTATTACTTACTTTGATGACAGATAACATCTAGTTCTTCACAATGTTCTCTCTTTTATATAGAGACCATTCAGCACTTGACTATATCCTTTATAATGCGAGAGGCGGCCTGAACCCAGTCGTGGTTTATTTAGGGTCGGTGATATTGAAGTAAAGAATATTAACAGCAACAAATGCATGACGATCCAGGTTGTAGTATCTCTGACCGAACGCTACGTTGACTGACGTATCAGGAAAATTTACGAGGATCAATTTAACTTCATAACAGTTGACAGCCGGTGGCATATTATTAGTTAGTCTTAAGATTAATTGAAGACCCGAAAACTTTTTCAATACTTTACGTACGGATTTTTCCGCGCCGTAATACTGGCTCTATCTATCCGAGTGATACAGGTCCTTACTTGTAGCGTGGGATTTAAAAGCATGAAAGTATAATGTAATACAATTCAACAAACCTTAAAAGTAATATATGTGGCAGAATATTCTTTACATTACAATAAAATAAGTTATGAAAACAGGTTATCTGTGTTTTTCTGCGGTGCAAAATTTATCAAAATAAATATTACCTC
This sequence comes from Calpodes ethlius, assembly GCA_018251375.1. NCBI lineage: Eukaryota > Metazoa > Arthropoda > Insecta > Lepidoptera > Hesperiidae > Calpodes > Calpodes ethlius. Next base: position 2,942 of record DWPA01001941.1, read on the forward strand.
GCGTGCCTTACTGTATCGTTACCACTATGGGCGTCATATACTAACTAGTAAGAGACTCATCAGCTTTTTGCTTCTCCTTTAGACTATCAAAGATATTCTATTTCTGGTCATTGATTTACACGGAAAATGAACGAATATTAGCTGTATGAATTGTAATCGTAATTGAAAATAAGGACATTTTTCTTTATATACAAAGCTATTTACTCATGGCAAGTGAAGTATTATACCTCATTGCGTATAGGCGGCACAACACATAAACCGAACCATAAAGTAACTCGAAGCAATTTCAGAACAACCTCTTCCACCCCGATCGTTATGCTACTTATTCGTAATAAAAGCTCCGATAACAGTATAAGTGCATAAAAATAATAAAATTTCCCGCGTATAACATAATTCGCTAACACAGGCATCACGCCCTCACAAGAGTTCTTAAAAACGGTTCGTTAGCGTGTCCTCGGATCTCCCGCTCACGTACGCTGAGCCAAACTTCCTCGGTGTCCGGGTATCCGAGCGTCCGGCCGTCCGGTCCGGGCGAGTGGGTGGCCGGGCGTCCGCTGAGGCCGGCCGCCTGGAAAATTCCATTCGAATCGCCGGATTCTTGTCGCGCTTGTTACTTTCTTAACTCACCTAAAAGTTTACGGTCTCCGCTAACAGAAGTAAATATTGTCGGAAAACGTATTTAGCTATAGGTCAGTCAATATTATGAGGACGCTAAACATTTTCTTCAAAGTAAAAGAAAAAGTTTCTTAGATCAGCACAGGTCAATATTTGTGTACCAGTCATCCTCGAATCAAAGGTGATTACCGTTGGTCAATGAACCGATAAATAGGGAAATGCAGCCCTTGTTGGTGGTCGCTAGATTCTTTTCAGTCATGAGCCATATTGAGACATACAGCTTATTTTTCAGGCTAACTTCCACCCTCTGACAACACTCGTCTCTAAAGTATTATATTCATATCGCCGTTATGCATTTACCAGGTATCAAATATTTCATACTAAAATGTTCCTGATTGGATTGCAATTGATTGCGGAGTAGTAAAAAAATTTCTGGTTGATAGTTTCCCGCTACTTTTACCACGGTTACTTATGTTAGAGCTAGATGGAACCGACAGAAAAGTTTTCTAAATGTTTAACCTACTTAGATATAAAGAACGTTACTAAAGTTACTAAAGTTTTGCCACTATTATTCAGATGGCTTAATATTTAATTTCCTTCCAAGCTGCCATCGAATGCCCGTGACAAATAAAACCTTTATAATTACCTCCCAACGAGCACAACAGTTATGGGATTAATATCGCTGCCGAGGACTAATTACGACTACATTTTACTCCAGAATGTATACCTTAATAAAAATAATTTCAATGATTTGACATTATTCGTTCTAATTAAAATTACGAACTAATTACTTATTCGGTGAAAAAATGTAATAAATTATTTCTACGAAATCCGACAATGTTATTAAGAAATCTCTTTTAGGAGTAAAAACTTAAATCAACATACTTGTAAATTAATTGTACTAGCGACACGCTACGGAGACCTTTGACTCCTAACAATAGTGAACTCAAGAAATTTATTATTTTAAAAGTATAGGCGAGCAGCATTCTATAAGTTTTTGTGAGTAAATTAAACAAAAACGCAATGAAACTTTAATTTGTTAAAGAACTATCCATTATGATTGAATATTAAAATTTCAAATTATAATCTATTAATTTATTTCAGTTACTGTAATTATATTTTATGATTAACACGTTGATTTATCTACCCAAAGAAAATTTTAGCTGTCCAAGAAATTAGAACAATTGTATATTAAAAATAAATATATACGCAATTGAGTTCATATTCTAAAATTATAATCTTCTTCATAAGCAAATTTTTGTCAATAAATTATGACAATACTAGCTTTAAATGTATTTACAAATATTTACGATAATTCATTTTGCGATAAACGTCAAAATGACGATGGCATCGTGCCGCTAATGGCTAATTGCGATGTCCCATCAAAATACTGCGTTCGACCGACATTGCTCACAGTCAATCGCTCAGAATTGACGACCGTGAGTGATGTAATCATATACAGTGCATGCGCATTCTCATCAAGTTATTAAAGGTAGTATTAAAAAATATATATTTAGTTACTGTTACTGAAAATAATAATTTAACGATTAGACGCGAACATAAAACGCGAAATAAATCACGGTGAAAACATAATGTTTTCATTTCGGGAACGTTCACAGTGAATTTTTATGGCGCTCTTAATTTTTCTTTTACGGTCGGCATTGCTGAGTTTACGGTTTTTTATTATAAATTCCATCAGTGAAGTGGCTGGGCTTTTACCTGTGAAAAGCCGAAGCTGTGTCGCATTCTATTACGCAACAGACACACATTGACTTCTATAAGATTTTTTTCATTTGAATTTTACATTAGGTCTGAGGTAGATTTTGCTCCCAACAAGAGACTACGTTCAATCAAATCCTGAGTTTACGAACTAATAGGGATACTACACCCGAAGGTATCGAAAGTTTGCGCCGGCGCCGGTTCGATCTTCACCTGTCCACTGGGTTCAGTTTAAAACAACAGTGAAGTATGTATATGCTGCATTATTTATGCCACGAAATGTATGGAGTCTATCCAGTCAGATATTTAGAAAAATCGTAGCTTTTAATGTTATAAATAGATCGTACTCCGACTGAAAGTTTGATGGCCAGTTCTTTCTTCCTTATTTTTTATATTTTTGGGTCGGTAACTCATCAGTAACACCTATAGTGATAATTGTCTTTCCATTGGCGACGATGACCACTTATCATAAGGATTAGTGAATTCGTTTGTCGAATATAAAAAAAATGTGTAATTAAAACACAATGCACATTTATATGAAAATGCGATGCATGTGCATATTTTTTGTTTGTATGTCTTTCTTTCATGATACAACGTAGCGTCGATATGGTATGGTTTTTGGTTTGGAGATAGCGGGATGAAGAATACCATAGGCTACTTTTTACAGCAATAAAACCTCTCTTATCTCTGGGAGATATATTACAATGTATATTTCAGTCAATTTCGAGAAAGTGTTTACAACCAAGCGTTGCCTAGCAACCAACGATAGAAAGGAATCGATAAACTTTTCATTTTTATTCTTTTTCCCCACGCGAACGTCTAGTACGTAATAAGTAATACGCATGTAGATACTTAATTAGTCCCAACTTTAAACCACCTTTATAAATATTCATTAATCTTAATGTAAAGCAGGTTCTTGAGATGAGTTTATGCGATGACGTCCAGATGAAATAAATTTAATTTGTGAATAAACATTCGATAATTAACATCAGGTAACACGTAGTTATCAATAACAATACATTATTGGTCTTACATTATACATTAAACTACTCTTGTGGGTATTCCGAGCCTGTGTCGTAGTAACTTGTGCAGCACGTTCCTCCTGAAACACTTATAATAGTAATTTTGGAACGAAGTTCCTTAACGAGGCTTACAGTACAAGTAAAGGAGAGATCATTTATTGTCTCTGGCAGAATTGAAAAGTATCGGAAGCCTGTAATTATTATTAATAAATAGAAATAAGAATTGAACTGCAAAAACGACGGACCAGTAGCCTGGTTGGTAGTGATCCTGTCTACGAAGCGAGGGGGCCTGGGCTCGGTTTCCGGCCGGGGCAGATATTTATGTAACTGATATATATTTGTTCTCGGGTCAAGGGTGTTAAGGACGTGTTATTTGTGTTGCCCATGCCGCCTGCGACACAGGGAATCCTACTGCGGGGATATGTGTGTGTTAGCGTTTAAAAAAACTGTTATTTTTTTATGGAGTCGATGTTAAGAGAAAAATCTGTATGAAATAACATTATATAAATTATGTAGCTTCTTGTTTTTATTAACAATTTATTAACGTTACGTAACCACTCAGTGTCACGATACTGAATCGTAAATGTAGTTGTACACGATAGTAAAGCGATGCTGAGAAAAACTAATGTGAAAAGTCTTTAAAAACTCATTAGGAGGGGAAAATGGAACGGTGCGTTAGTTGACTGTACGACCGTAGGCACGCTGATGTGTAACGTAACAATAGTATTGAATTTGTTTTTTAACTAATTTCTAGCAGAATTAAATCTAATGTTTGACTGATGAAAGAATGTAATGTGTCCTGAGTGTTTCTGTGCATTGACGAGCACTGACGCCACGAGCTTCGCTAGTTAAAGCATTGCGTTCCTGTCTGAGTTACATTAATTTTGTGTGAAAGTGATATTTCAATTAAAAAAACAATTTTATTAACACATAACTTGATTTTAATTACAATTTAAACTAAACTCAAAATACGTTAGGAACAGACCACCACACATGTAAGCAATGAAAAAACCTTATAATATTCAGATAACTTTCGCACGCAAGGATATGAAAGACGTATCACTTAGACATCACGGTCAGACTTACATAGGAAGTATCCCCTCTTCGCCTACTATTGCCCCTTAAGACTACTAACAATATTGTAAAATGGTTATTTTTCAAACATAGATAAAATGTATTGTTATTTTAGTTTAGTAAATACAGATTGAAGATATTTCCGAACCTCAGCGAGCAGTCACGCTTGTCAATTTACCAATAACAGATGCTTGCGTATCTAACATTCTCGGCATACCATTCAAATGTACCGAGCCGGCCGCGGCTGCCAGCTAGCCGCAGCGGATGTGGCAGTTTATTTAAATAAAAAATATATTTTTGATATTGACAAACTGGAATACACCAAATCATTGTCGACATTGTTTGAATCTTTATCTTATGTAATAAAAAAATGAGTCTACTTCAAAAAACAAATTAAAATAAAAAGTATAATTAAATGTAACTTTTCCTAGTTACAAATCTAAAGTCCTTACCTCACTTGTACCTATTCTTAAACAGAACACTGGGTGTGTTTATTACTTAGTTTTATATTCAAAGTGTTTGATATCAGTGCTAAATGGGTAACAATTGTTTTTTGTGCAAGGGGCTTAACATAGATTTCAAAGGTATGTTAGTGCAGCAACTTCATCTCATTCAACACTAAATATTATATTATCCCCTCACATTGTGAGAAGAGACCCGAGCCCAGCAGTGGGATAGTTATGAGTTGTGATGATGATTATATTTTCCATTTAGCTTTAAGCTAAGTTAGGTCTTTAGCTGACGACATATAAAGTTTTTAAACATTATTTTTAAATTCTGTACTTGATGGAGTGTCTAAAGTGTTTCGTGAATCCTTGTTATGCAAATATCTGAAGCCGTAAGCCAAAGCTACACAATATTCGAGTCCGCTCTCCACTACACACTGATTGGCCGACCGCCCCTCGGGTGACAATCAGTTACTACATTATCACGGAAACGTTACCTAACCTATACATTGTAACGAATAAACAACATCTGAATAACAATAGGAACATCAAATAACATTATTACCAATATTTTACTAGCGAACTCAGCCCGCTTGGTTGGGAAATAAATGTCTGTTGGAAATCGACACTCATTTTTTGAAAGTTTAAAAATAGCTTAAAAAATCCATAAAAATTTCACAAAACTCGGTAACAATGAAGTAGTAAATTTTGTGGTACGTTTAAATCTATACACCGTTCCATATTACATCATATTTCCAGAGGAAACCTTTTCTGGTATAAAAGTTGTCGAAAGTATGACCCTGGAATATAAATCATAACGAACTTTACCAGTTAATAACGAAATCTGTTCACGAGTTTTCATGTAATCAGAGGACAAATAAAATTTATTATATAAATTGAAAATATAAAATGAAATAATATTATATTCAGTGTACTATAAAAACAAACTTTGAGGTTTACTGTAGTACAGAAAAAATAACCTTTTCACACTTTTTTTTTACAAATCAATACAATATAGATTCAAAACTAACCATTTATTTCAACATGTCCCGGTCGGACGATGGGCACCCTACATTCCTAGCATTTGGTATAATACATTGTTGTATTGTATTCGAAGTTACATAATAGTCAGTAGATATGAAATACAATGAACAGGTGAACTTGATTACATCTGCAAGCACCGATTGTTGTATTACGATTTAGAATACAAATTTCAATTTCATATCTTCATCAATCCGTTACATATAGAAGTTATAATCCTATACCATCATAGTAAATCTAAAAGTATTAAACCGCCATTTTGGCCAAAATGAGATATATCTATATAATGTTGGATTGGATTTTTTTCCACGTCGATAGGAATGAAGACCATTTCGTAACGATCCGAGCATTATTTTGGAAAAAAACTAAAATAATGCAAGTTATATTCAAATTTCAAAAATAGAAGATATCGATTACCGTACGTACGTTTTGAGAAATCGGAAAAAAGTTTTGCTTGATTTTGTGTAAAAAAAACTTTAAATCGCTCTCCTGTAAGAAAGCCTTTTGGCGCTTTAATACTTTTGGCTTTCCTGGAACAATATAAAGATTTGAGCATGCATAATAGGTATAACTTTCAGTGACAGGTGAATATCTTCCCTTGAGACATGATTATTTGTGGAGTTTCACCTGGTAATCCCAAATTCCTAGTGTGAGTGCGTTTCTAATAGTTGTATTTCGGCTGCAACGTAGATATATGGAGACCCAATAATTGTTGACATATTTTAATATAAACCGGTACTGTAAGTCTGTTTAAACGTCATTGCCCGCTTGATTTGGCCTCTCGACTGTAGTTAATTGTAAACACAAATTTAATATCCAACAAAATATTTCATATAACTTCAATCTGGAATTTGTAATATTTTATCTTTTTATTTTTACATTGAAAAATCATGGTATCACGGTCCCGAAATAACTTTTCATTTTACAATTAATATTCATTCTATAAACATGGCCGACGTTCGAAGTGGTCTGTACTCTGTACAAATAGAAGAGGGTATTCTAAAAACTTTTTAATAACAGTCAAATCGGGGAACGTTAAAAATCTGAGACTAATTTCTTAATACGGGTTCGTAGAACTGTAACATTTAAAAATATTTTACATATAACCTTCCTTCGTCCTTAAAATATCGTAACTTTATTCTCAGTAGGCAACTATCTACTAAGTTGGTGCGCTGAACAGCGTACACTGCATTTCCTAATAGGTACCATGTGGGGGTATGGTGAAGACCTTTTAATAAGTAATATGAGAGAATTTAATTAAGTTTTCCTTGATTAATGCTTCATTAATATTTTTAATAGCTGTCACAGTATGGTTCTCGAATGTTGCATCCCCGCTTTGTAATATTAATCTTATAGTTCATATATCTTTCAAACAATGTTTATAGAGTGTTGTCATGCCCACATTGGTACACAACACGCACACATGTACACCGGTAATGGCTGGGCCAAACGGAGCCCAACATGTTGCTTTGTCAACATTACAATCACACGAAAGATTACATTTTATTTGACCGGCGGTTTCATTACGTGTCGGCGCTTATACAATGCAACGTTTGGCAAATGTTTCTAAGGACGACGCGACCGCTCCGTTACGGTATTTCTAGACAATTCTGCCTTTGAAACATTGGAAAGAAACTACCCCTTTGATACCGCAGTTTTCAGAAATAAAAAGATTGACTTTAAGAGATTGGATAGAATACCGACGAAAGAGCTTTTGCACGTCTTTTGATTAAAGATTATAGAAATTCTTATCGCGATTATTGAATTATGAATGACCAGTGAAGAAAGATTACAATTATGGAGTAGGAAAATTGTGTGGTATTCATTTAATATCCCTGGATCTCGATATAAATAATATATTTTGAATCGCTGGGACATTTGGCAGATAATATGAAAATTTATGTTTTTTTTCATTTCTTATTCTAGTTTCGATATAAATATCGTATTAACTATAACGTTCTGTTTCAGTTAAAAGATAAGGTTATAAATAGTAATAAAATCGGCATAATTTTGGATTAACAACAAATACAATTATTTTATTTTTGCCCGACCCGAACAACTATCTTGTAAGGGTCATTATCCGCTTTATAACGATTTTTAACTGTACATCAAAGGAAATTTACGTATAGAGAGACAATCGACGATAAACTTTGACAATAGTAATTATGTAAATAGCGGGAAATAGTTTATAATCACCATGGGTCCAACCTCACTTTGCCACTTTTTATGTTTGAAAAATAATTATTGTCCTTCATGTGCTGAACTTTTTTTATTATTATAATAATTATAAGTCGGTAGTGATAATGCCCATTGGTATACCCAGCTTCTGACCGTATGCGCAGCAAAAAGCAAATATTTTTTTTTGACTCGGAGCGGAGGAAAAGGTTAATGTTTTTTTAAGGCAAATGAACGAGGCAAATAAATATAATAACGTTGTTTTTTGCTTAGTGTATTTACTGTTCCAGTCAACGGGTAAGAGTGGTTACCTTACATAAGACCACGATAATCCGAATAATTTTACATAGCTTCTGAGATTCTCATAGAAAAAAATTACAATTAAATTTGTTCAATGTCAAGTTGATTGTAATAGTTATACTAGACGATAGCAACACATATCGCACACGTATTAGCGCAGCGGCCGCCGGCGCCGCCATGCGCCAGCGGCAATGGCGTGTGCAATACAAATGTCGTTGTGCGGCGGACGATTTGCACTGCGGTCGCCGATGGGACTGATGGAAGTCGTACTACCGCCGACCTACTAAGTTTTCAACTATTCATGTATTTTAAATACACTTAAACTTGTTTCAGTAGTAATGTTATGGATGTCAACTGTATACTTGCATAAATACATACATATTATGTATGCATCTAAGATTTTAATACATATTAGTTGAAGGGAATAAAATCTAAAAACTTCATTCACTTAGTAACCGTAGAATACCCTGTACAATTGACTTTCGTATGTGGATAAAAACTCAAAAAGTTGTCGATGGTACTCAATTGTGTTAGTTACAACAGAACAGTGAAATAATTACTTTTCGAAGCTCCCACGGAATGCGAAGCTTCAAACGTTTTAATTTACAAATTGGCATAGTTGCTGCTTTCATTACTATTGAACCACAGCGAAATGTGGTCGGGGTTAGCTAGTAATTGAATGTTAAAATTTTTATCCGACTTCGAAATAAAAGTTTTGATTTGATTTGAATGTATTTTTTATTGTAACTCATACTTTTCTGAGGAGATATCAAAAATGTATTTCTTCAATAACAGTTCATATATAGTACACCACAGCCCATGCTAAGTTGAAAATATATAACCTCTCTACGGACGAGAACAACTGATCCGTGGTTAAATATACAATTAGTGTAAAACTATTACATTAATAATCAATCTTTTTTTTTTACTGACGATAAGTCAGTGCTTGACTACTACCCCACCTGATGGTAAGCGGCGATGTAGTCTATGATGTTGTGCGCACTAACTTATAAAGAGCGTATTACTTATTGCGTCTCTATATCGGCTTATTCGCGCATGTTTATGTCGACTGAGTCACAAACGAGCTCTAGTCGTGAACGGCTTCAGTATCAAAATGAACATGTTGCTTATTAATTGGATTAAAATATTATACAAAAACGAGACTATGGTTAACACGTTGCCATATTGCCGCATCTTATAGACCAATAAAATTGTTGTTCAACTAATTGTTAAAAACTAGGTAATAATTGTGTTTGGTTAAATGGCGTTACTGTAAAAATCAATTAAAATGACACCCGCTTTTAAATTTTATATTTTCACGTATTTTTGTTGCATCTTATAAAGAAATGATTTTTTGCTGAATACTTAAAATTAGTTTAGAATTTCGTTTACATATTAATGATTGTACTTTTATATGCATTTTTAGGACACGATTTGGTCATGTCCTATAAAATCAATACTTGGCTGTTACAATAATTTGTAGTATTACATTAACTCCAGATTTCACAGTCCCATCAACTTAGAAATCAATTAGGCATACAATATAGCAACTGGGAGATTACTCCGGGGAAGGGTAAACGATCACACTACAGGCTCGCAAAGTATGTCTTAACTAAACACCGTAATTTGTCCGTGAAATATTCACTCCTAAATGTAAATTTATCTAACTTTATTGAGCAATTAATTTCACCTTTGACATCAAAGTACACATAGAGTCAGGCTCATTAGTCGTATTTCAAAATTCATAAAGTTTCCTTTCAGTTCTGATTAGCTTTTATACTGTAATTGCAACGTTGTATCGTAAGGCCAGTACACAGTAGAGACGAGACGAGCACGCGACGTACTCGGCTACGGGACCGTATGTCATCATGGTAATTTTGTTAGTGTAGTAAGTAGTAATTACATTCTTAAAAGCTCGTAATACTACACGTAGCTGGATAAAATGTTTTCCAACATTGTTTCTAGTACAGACAGTGTGATACACACTTTATTTTACACGTATACAAATCAATAGACTTCATACATTCTAAGGTGCGAGATTTCCCCTTCAGGTAGAAAGCATCCTGACCAAACAACTTGAGGGGGAACTGAGCGCTATATAAATATGCAAGATGATAGGGCTCTCACCGCTGGGCGAGCGACCTGCCTCCTCAAATCGATTGTGAAATGTTTACAGGGTTAGGCCGCAGTGTCGTAGAGCCAGTAATTATATGCGGATCGGCGATACCTTGGGCAATTATCAGCTATTAACATAAAAAAGATCCAGTAAAAACGGGTCCACTGTTTTTAGCCGATTAGCCCAACATGTCAGCGACGCTCTTGATGTGTCGGACATTACCGATTAGCTGTTTAAAAATCGCAAGTGAGAACTATACCTTAAGCTCTCAGTAGTGTAAACATCATTAAACTGCTTGTACCTGGAGCATTAATGTAGTTTGAATAAATAGAATACAACATCGAGTCGAGACGAATATTCGGTCATTGCATATGCGAGAAACTTAATTCCTATTTACTTTTAATATGACTAATATTTATCTAATTTTTAAGTAGATAAAGATACAATTAGATTAAATTATTATGGATAAGGTGACTTAAAACCAGGAGGAAAATGTGTTTTTAATTTAATGTGTAATTTAAAACTATCCTTTTAGAATATTATTTTACGTGTAACATAATTATGATGTCAGTTTTAGGCATGTATACAACACAATATATAAAGTTTGATTAGTTTATTTTGGTACTTAGTAGTGTTAATAATGTTTAGAGATTATTAACTGATTTTCGTATAAATAAAGTTTTACTTGATCGATGGCATTTACGATGAGAGATAAAAAGTGTCGGTGACGAGAGGAAGGACGGATACGGGGTTCACAAAATAATAAGGCTGATAAGTGAATTTCATGTTTGTTTCTATTCTATCTTCTTCTTATTATTATTATTATATAAAAGTGGATGTTTTGCTGTATGTCCTTTATAGAATCGTAAACGATACATTTAATCATGTGATGATCTTTAGCAAAGTTATTGTGTATGAGCCCACAGAGGTTTCTAAGTTGGTACGACCAATATTCGACAGGTGGCGCCACTGTCATTCCAATTAATTTCATGTATTTCCGTAGTAACTCGTGTTGGCGTAGCACCGCGCGCAAGATTAAACTAGTTATTAATAAAACTCTTGTGATTGATTGTATTCGTTCAAAGCCAATTCTCGTAATACATACGAACCGTAGGTAATGCTTTCAAGACCACATCGTTATTATAGATCAGTTTTGTAGAAATACCTACTAGTACCTAAAAGAACTAGACGCTAACAATATTTCAGTCAAACTATCAATAATTCAGAACAACAGTTTCTTTCAGGTACAATGTTATATTACAGAGGTTATATAAAAACGCAATAGCCCACACAGATCATAACAGTGGTCGAGTAAATTTGATTGACAGACCGGAAAGTAAATTATGTAGCTCCTTGTAATTAACTTGTTTTGTTACGACTCCCACTTCGTAACACCTAACTCAACACCTAGGTGCACTTTAGAAGGTAATAATTCTGAATAAACTCGAAACGCGTGAAAGAATAAATCGTAGACACGAGGTAACATCCATTATAATACGATAGTCTGTTTTTGTGCTTGGGTTTTTTGCTTTATGTCCTGTCATGGGTCAACGGTGCGTTACTACAGTATGATTTTTAATTTTGGAGATAGTATGAATCACAAGTACTATATGTTACTTTTTATAGCGAATAAACATCTCATTTATGTGGAAAGATCCATTACAATTCACATTTTAGCCAAATTGAAATAAGTGTTCAACAACAAAGCGTTGCCTAGCAACCAGGATGATGGATAGAAATAAAAAAAACATAATGCTGTTTTTTTTGCATACTTCGGGAAAGCCCCGGACAATATCTACTACCTTAGATAGGTATAAACGTAAACGATAAAGCGTGAAACTAAACCAAATTTACAAAAAAATGTGGTTCTCGGGAAATAAATATTTATGTGTCATATAAATATTACGTTCAGAAATCGAAAACGGGACCACTCAGCTAACGGGTCACAGCTTAGCGTATTCTTTTATTCCGTTCTTTCATCAAATGAGATGAACCCTCAGAATTATTTGGGTTCAATGACCCTTAAGTAGCCAATCTCCAATTCGCATTTTAACATACAAGACAGATATCGGTATTCAACTTCTAGTATAAAATTTGTCTTGCTCAGATAAGAAAAACATAAATTTGTGTTTCGTGTCGGTTAAACATGTCGTTATTAATCGAAAGCAATTATTTACTAGGCGGATGTTGTTTTTTCTTGTTTCATGTAATAGTAAGATCGAATATAGGCTGTACCACTTAATATGTACCATAAATAAGTAGGTATATTAAAGTTATAAAGTGGAACTGTAATGTCACTTTAAAAAAAAAATTAAGTACATGTCCGTTACTAAAAAAATCTAAACTTAATACCAATTATTAAAAAAATACTATGTATGTGATGCCTAAACTTAAATTTGTTATAATGACTGTTCTTTAAAATTATAGAGTATATTTAATTATTTTTTATATGTGAAATTCCTTAGTCCTTATTTTCCTACAATTTAGTGAGAAGTCGTCTTTTTTATTACATATGGGATTCTTGTCATTTTTCTCTCTACATTACTGTAGAGATTACTTACGCATTTCATGAGCGTCAAAAGTAATTTTCTTTTGTTTTAGTACCAAAACGATTGAATAGGTTTCGTTTAAATTTTCTGGGAATCTAAAGTGTTTATAAATATAAAACATAAGTCATATTTCATCTTGATATTCTTGATATTTCAAAGTTATTCTGTATCGAAAGATCTATGTATAATATAATAATAAAGATGATTCTTCTCAGTGAATCAAAGGGTGAAATTACTCATCAATTTCCTTATAAGCCTATCTTATCATTCAATAATGATACATATCTCAACACTAGTCAAAGTAATTATGGATTATCCTAACGGGAATAAACAGTCGGACAACAAGGGATTCCTATGAATCACAATTACCAGAAATAACAAATAAATGTTTGTGTGAGTTTTACTTGAGTATTTCACTATTTTTTTTAATATCTTTATTAATTACAAATTCATTTTTTATCTATTTGTTTCTAAGTCTCCTTATTAGGTAATATGTTATTGTAGTAACTCCATTTCTATAAATTTAATTGGTGACAGGATAAGCTGGTACGTAAACCTGAGTATCGGAAGTTTTGGTCGAAATTTCAGTGTTTTATGTTAAAGGCTTCCGATAAAGTATATTGTTATTAATTATCTAACGATAATTCTGTAAGAGTACGTCATCATCATAACAACACATAACTGTCCTACGGCTGGGCTCCGGTCTCCTCACCCAATGTGAGAGGTACAGGCTATAGTCAACCACGCTGGCTAAAGTACAGTTAGGCAGACAAGAGTACGTAAGAGTTCGTACTTACGTATATTGGGAGTACCAAAATTGTGATGATAATAATAATAGATACGCCTCACACTTATAAGCCTCAAAGTAGGTTTTCCTGTGTCGTAGATGCCATAACGTAGATAACACACACACTATCTAAGTGTGTGTACTTTAAATTTAAAGACATCATTAAAATTTCTGCCATGCTGGGAATCGAACCCAT
>DWPA01001942.1:0-16980 GCA_018251375.1 Calpodes ethlius
ATGTAGGAGAAGTGCAGAACGCTAATATTTTAAAAAAAAAACTTATAAAGTACATTAAATTAATAAATAAAACATATGGTCAATCTGAAAAGAGTTTAAAAGATTAAATGCTGTCAATGTGAACTACTCCTTTGACATTCAGAATTACGGTCGAATTTCGAGCGCAGAACGAGTTTCTAATATTGGTAAATATACCTGCCTACACCAAAAAAGGCGTACACCAAAGAATATACCTAACAACTTTTATTAAAACTAATCCGAAATCTTCCTTTCTTGCTTACTATTTGACATTACGACCAATACAAGTTGAAACATATTACTATTTATAAATAACTCTTAGTCTAAACTGGCTGGTGCATAGCATTTATCTTCAACAGGGATTTGGTGCAGTCCAGTTTCGAATTCAAAGACTCAATTCCTTAATGACAATGATCCAGTTACCAAACTAGGTTAATTAATCTTTTCCAACATCTATGTAAGAAATAACAACGACCTTACCTCAGAGTGTCTGTTATGGTTTTTATAATAACTAGACTCCTATACCGAGTTATTAATGCCCCAAGTTTTATTTAATAAAAAAGTAAATAGTACAGCGGACATTTTCCTAAAAGATTCGATTTTCAAATGTAAACATTTATTTTTATAAACATACATTCAAATCTTTGTAACATTTGTAAGTACTTTTTCTACAGACCGAAAAATGTTTATCTTCCTTTTAAAATTAACTGTCTGGGAAGTTCCACTCTTGGGAAATAGAGGGAAATGTCCATATACCTGTAATAACGTCCGCTAGACACGAAGTCAAACACAGCGAGATAGTAGACGTATGAGAAGATTTATAATAAAATATATATTGAACAATCTCGAAGAATTCAATCATTATTACAATTCATAACTATCTAGTCTTAATATTCATCTTGAACTGTGTATATTTTACTAAGATAGAAATAACGACATGGCTTTTGTACACCAATAGTATGGTCCGTAGTCATGGCAATGTATGTTCTGTAAAATGTTTAAACATAAATATTTTCGATTTAATTATATGTATAGAATTTTGACTATAGCGCCATCTACAAAATTCAATCTTTATTAGACATACTAACTATCAGCAGTAACAATTACAATATGTCGTTTCTCGACTCGTTGCCTTATTTTTTTATAACCTTACAGAATCAAATGTTTATCAATCACGATCGCCTAAGGATATGTGCAACCCTAGAAAAACCCTTTTTAAGAACCCCAAAGTGTAGCGCTGCGGGCAAACCTGAGGAAGAAATTCATTATACAATTTACACATCTGGGACAAACAAACGTGAAATTTTTACAATAAAATGGGCTGCACCCACCGCGAGTCATAAATATAAGCCACATCTTATAACATAAATCACAAGTTTAAAAATTATGGTTTCTCGAAATCTTAGGTCTTGTTTTTAGCGATATCGAACGGACATTGAACCTGATTGAGATTACATACTAAAATTTTTATATTTTTAATTTATTCACACATACATTTCACAGTCAATATCACTGGTTTGTAAAAAAAATCCAAATGTAGGCGAAGAATACACCTCTACGTTATTAAAACAATATTATTTATATCTATACCTTCTTTGTATTGTTGAGATCGTAAATTTAGTACAAGAAGAGAGAAAAAATATTTTTGTTATCTGCTATGAAAAATTAAACATGAACAAAATTTATATTCCATACTCAAAACATTTTGCTTCCTACACACCTAATATTGATTTAAAAAAAAAACAACAAAACCTCTACAATTCGATTTACATCTCAACAACAAATCTGAATAAAATAATCTCGAACGAAAATTAAAACAAGATTCTTATGAGTCACACGCCTAACGCCATCGGTTACAGACCCCAACCAGAATCCCCACAACTAAATACTTATTACTAGCGGTCCGGGTAGGGGCGCAACACATTTCTATTAATATTTTATGAATTGGACGTGCAATGTTTAAACTACACTCCACCTAACGCGGTTTCGCCAAAGCTCTCTCTACCTTACATCTGCGATGGTTTGCTCCTTACTAAATTTTGCTTTGGTTTTCTTATATATGTATACAAAGAAACAATGTTTTATAATAAGCTTAATTACTACGTAAATTATAATGAAATGTATATTTAAAACACGCTTTTGTACTGTAAAACGTGAATAGTTTTGTACTGTTAATGATTGAGGAGTACCATGGAGACATTCCTTACTTAATTATCAGACCATACTTGTTATAAAAATGCAAATTTCAACTTCATAACATAAGAGGCATTAAATCTAAACCAGCTTGCAAAAATTTGACCCAAAGTAACATACTAAGAATCACTCCTAGTTAAATAAAAAGTTTTTACAAAAACTCTCAAAAAATACCGTGATTTTTGCTTTATTCGAAGACAAACGGATTTTCATGTAGGTTTTATACGAGAAACATATTTTTTATCGCCTGATAAAAACGAATGACAATTGTTTCCAGTGCGCTTAGTATTTACGTAAAGGTTATATTTCACGAAGCGTAAAAAGTTATTAGTCTACGAATAAGGGAAACTGAAGTTACGACAACAAACGAATTTCGATTTTTACTTTGTCTAATAATCATCACATGATCACCGTATTATATATTTATAAACTGTATCCGATCGAGGTCTACGTGAGAAGTGAAAAATATTTAAAAAAACCTCTATCAGTCGACATTTTTATCAATGAAGTAAATCCAATAACAATCATTTTTATAATTTTTGTCTGTTCGTCCATGCGTTTGTTTCTTCTAATCTCAAAATCCCAATCCCAAAAAATAACCCATTTTCACAGGTATTATAAAATGCTAATAATTACTATATCTTTTATTACAATGGGTTCCCAAATAAAAATAGATAATTGAAATGAAAAAAAATCATGTAAACATTTTTGAGTACGAACTCTAAGACTAGTTTCCTGAAAGAAACAAGGGTTTTTATTAGTAAAAAAATAAAGATACTCCCCCATAACTCTATACGCATGTGATTTAACAGATGACTGGTATTAGGATTAAAAGCCAGGTAATTCATGGTGTTTACGTACCGTCACCCCACGTTGGAGCCCGTCACCCCAGTGGCGAAGTCCCGTCACCCCGAGGCGCGATATCGGAGCCTACAGGCTGCATGAAATTACGTAAGCCTCGCTACAATTTTTCAATCGTGTATCGCTCGGAGCGCAAACGCTTGCGTCGCTCCCCAAATTGGAAATATTTAGCAGTAATCTGCATGGCGATGAGTTTCTAAGCGATTTGCTAGTTTAGAAATACCTCTGTTGAGTATTTACTCATGGTTCAATGGTGTTACTGTTTGTACATAGTTAACATTACCATAAAAAATATTAAAATGGCCTCATTGTTAAAAGCTTCTTTTATTTATTAATATTTCAGACAAATTACTATTAAATGGCTTTACTTTATTTAAATACATAATTAAATAATATTTACATCGAGATGACCTGGAAAGTTAATAGCAATCATTAATATGCGAGGTCAACAATATTCCCATAAGATACCCAAGGGACTAACTTAAATGAAACGTTTTCTTAGCGACTGACGCTGGAACTCATTTAAAAAAAATGCTTAAAAATAGGCATAACATTCATGATTTATGACGACAAGTTGAGACACAGAATTAACTGAATTAAACACAAAATTGTGACCGAAAATAACCTTATTTGTTTCCTCGCCGTAAACGTTATTTTAAGAGAATTTGCTACAAAACGCTCCCATTTTTTATAAACAAATAACAATTTTCATAATGGACGCCTCATTTTTCAGTCTTAATTTCCCGGCCCCTCACAGTGGCACGGCTTGTAAAAAGATTGATATATTCACTCTTTTCATTAAGTTAAATGATTAATCGTAATCTTCACCCCATTCTCTTCTCTTTTAATGTTGGAAGTGATATTTTTGTTAACAGTATTTATTTGTTTTTGGAGTTTTGATACTTCCAGGTTTTATTGATCAGTAACGTAAATCTTCACATAATAATAATTGCTTACTGTTTTATCATTGGCATTCTCACAATTACGTATACATATATTATATGGCATTGACTAAAGTTATTAGTATATTTATGTATCGGATTTATTTTCTATAGTCAATTCAGATTTTATATTACCATTTCCGAAACACAATTATTTTTAATATTTTTTACTGTCAACTAAATAAAAAAAATAAGAAAAAAAAAGATTTTTTTTAAACTTATCCTGATTTAAGAAACAGTTCCTACATAATTTAATAGATACCTGAGAAAATGAACTGTGAGTAACGGAAGACTATACTGATGGTTTCGTTGGAATATTACACGAATATTCTGGAAATCAGTCCCGTGTAGCTAAAGCTCAATAGAGTGAAAAGCTTCCATTTACGGTTGACAGCATATAATGGCGCGACGCAACTTTATAGTAAAAACGATATGATAAAGACCTTCAACCGCCAAGACACAAGACGGGTAGTATCTTAAGTCTAAAGCAACTTCACAAGTGTATAGCGAAAAACAAAAAAAAAATTGATAACTTTTTAATGACGCAAGTATTAACATTAGCCAAAAATAGTTTGGTAGGTAGATCCCTTATAGACCACTTGGATAAGCTATTCAAAGAACCTTAACTGTATGTCATGTTGTTTCCATTAACAAATTTGTAATAAGAACAACTTAAAGATAATAATAAAGTAGACGATACATCTTAGATTTCAGAATAAATAAATTATTTGTGTTTCATTTCAATTAAAATTTTAGTTCAGGTTGATTAGAGGTAGGTATTTTCGGAGAATGCAGCGTAAACGACATTAATATTTGTCAATGTTATGGCTGTGCTTTCTACTGTCTTTCTGACTGGGTCTTCCTTATATACATACAATACTATGATGAAGAGCATCTTAAATCGATTAGCAAAATTCAATATTCTATCCTCCAACTGTCTCTCATTAAGTTAGGAGATAAAACAATAACTTTATGACAGTTGCCAAGAGTTACGATGATTGATAGAATATTGAGATCCACCGAAACATAATTTACTTGCAAAAGGACATTAACTTATATCTCAAGAAACAACGACGCTAATTGATGTTGTCCGGTTAATAGTGAAGCTGATTTCGGCTTCAACCCATTATGGCTTGTAGTGACAAGCCACAGATCTCCGCTCATAACTGAGAAAGCCTTAACTATCGAACAGTGTTTCCCAGTAATAAACAACTTCAACGTGGACCATAACTCCATGGATTTAGTTGAATTGATTTAGTAATTCCAATTATTTTTTGGGTCAGTCCATAATATAATCCTTCCCTCATTAATTTAAAGGTTTGCGTTCACTGAGCTATTTTTAGAAGGGTTTAAAGAATAGCTATAAACCTTTCAAAAATATTTCAGCATTTGCTTTAAGTAAAATTTGGCGGTTAAAATTTTAGTAACTTCAAAGTCGGTTAGCGAGTAATTAAGGGAGCTTTGTCCTTGAAAATATACGGTAAATTTCAATGGCTTGTACCTACTTAAGTCCAACGGCCTTGACAGTTGAGAAGCTGACGTCCGCGAATATTAATAAATAATGACCGTTTTAGTGCTTCTAAACTACAAACGGATATTGCGTCGCAGGCCAGTCGCACTTGTGAAAAGATACTAACCCTTATTCTCAAAAAATACTTTGAGGTCTCACAGCGGATTAGAGAAAGAAGGCATCGATTGTTTGTATTCCCGACTACTTCACTCTAGTATCATAAACAATGCCAAAGATAAAGATGGGAATACTAATAATCGACCCTTTCATTCTATTTTCTGTGAGAATTTAAAGTATTATTTGTGAATACGCGGTTAAGGTCACTTTTAACTAAACGGCGTTAAAGTAATAGAAAAATACAGTTATTTAAAAGAATATTGCACCCTAATAAAAGTATTCCATTTGGATTAATGGGTACAGACAGCGCAGAGAGAAGTGGCTTCTCGTGTAACCCTCAAAGGGGAACAGTAATGTGATCAATGCTCATTGTTTCACAGCATTCGATAATTAATTGAGATCGTTTATAATACTCCTGCACGCGGCTATTAATTACAACGTTCCTAATTTAACTATGACCGCTAAGTATCCATTAATATAAACAAACATTAGTAATGTAATTATTCAAGTTGTAATTATTCAAAAAGTGACGCAACTTGTTTAAAGTTATTAAATTTTTTTGACTGTGAAATAATTTCGTTATTGTGCATGATAAAGTATATCGAAACAAAATCTAAAGAAACATTGAGGGGCAGCGGCAAGGACGAATTATCTTTCACTAAGATTCAAGTCTCAATGATTGGCTCTCTAGCCCAATAAAGAGAAAAAAAAAATCTGTGAAGATCCCCACCGTGAAGTGTGCGTCAAATATCATAATTGTTAAGCTGAATGTCACTATCGAAAAAGTCAACAACTTTCTATATATTAAATAACCAGTACCAAACAACGTTTAAATTTGTGAAATTGTTAATAAACCCTCCCACATTTATTTCCGTGATTTTAACACTTATTGATAAACTACAAGTATTATACCTACCTACGTTCTTTACCAAGTTAAATATCAAGTTTATTACGCACTTCTTCTTGATAGCCGCCCTTAAGCCGCCAAGTCGTCAAGTAATAGAGTTTTCACGTCGGCAGCTGCTCGTGCCAATCAAATTAAGGGCGATTATCGCGTGATCGACCGATCGCAAAACGATCCTTCATGTAGTCAATCTAGGGATTAAATTCTTTTACGCGATTACTACGGGGATTTTAGCATAATCGCTTTTTTAATATATGTACTAAGTTTCCTTTGACGCGATTCAATCAAATTATATCCCCTTTATATGCAGTTATTTTATTATATTTCGTCAAAACCTTTTCTATAACAGTCCAGTTAGCACAAACTCGGATTAATTTTGGAGCAGAGAATTTTTGCTGACTAAAAGCTGAAAAGTGTGCTCAGAAATTTAGGTCACACTTTATTCATTCGTATCTTTCGTAAAGAATCTTGAAGTCATATTTACTACGTAAATTTTAACCAATTACATTTTGAAATAAAACTTATTCATCATTGTATATAAAAAGATATATTTTTCAGATAGTTGTATAAAACAATTATATTATAACATTACAAGTAATTATAGTCTATAAAACTACACGTTGAGCTCAAACACGTTTACTCTAAAGACAGAATGTTAACATTTTTGGAAAAGGCACTCAAAAGTCATTTTAGCACTTAGACTACAATGCACTCTCAAAAGAACAAAGCTAAAGAGTCCTAAAGACTAGTTACATTAATTGACGTGGTATTATCGTTTTAAGTAGCTGGGGAGTAAACCAAGTCTGAGAAAATGATTCTGTCATCTAAGCAGTGAAGGGCTGCAAAATCGTCTCTTCACACCTTCATTCCCCCTGTCTGATTAGACCCTAAAGTATGGGTAATAATCTCAGACTGAAAAGAAAAAACGTTTCAAAACCCGTTCCCAAGCGCACAAGCTTTGTTTTTAAGGGTTTAAAAATTTTGAAATCTGAAGTTGCAATTTTACAGTCAAAATATATTTATTCTTCAACAGACGTTTAAAAGTTACTATGAATGACAAATAAGTAGTATTTTGATTATATTGATAAATAATTTATTTCAAGGTTGTTTAAATTTTTTTAAATATATCTTTACGATAATTCATTGAACATTCTGAAATACTTAGTCACATTTGGTTAACTTACGTTACAGAGAATTTTACTTAGTTTATTTTACTGTAATATGGGTACAATATTTATATTTATAGGCCGATAACGCGTAGTAAGTAACAAAACACCACTCCCTGAAAATACTCTATGAAATGGATTTAAAACGTGTAATGCTAATGTATTCATATTTTCACGTCCTAATGCGTAATAGAAGACAACTTTTGAAAGTGTTACTAATAAAACTATTTTACTCTCAGGACGTCAAAATATGAATTCTATTCTATTCTACTCTCTCGGTTTACAGTTGTAGGAAAACTATTGTATTCGATAAGTACATCGTCATACGTGAGAGTGCCACAGTCGGTAATTTTCTCTGGATCCTTGCTAGTCTGAGCCAATTACTGGTAGACAGAAAAGCTCTTTATTTCGATTCCTTAGTCGCTTTGTTTGGGTGATTAGTCACAATTATTGGCAACCAGCCGCACATGTGGTCATTTCAGTAATTGCCTTTGTATCTTCGGCTAGTTGATATATTACGCCAACATTTTAGTATTCTGGAGAAAGTTTTTCGTACGCACCTGCAATGCCGATAGAGAAAGTTTGATATACGAAGTTGCCTAATTTTGTTTGCTGTAGTAAGTATTTATAAATAACTTTTGAGATAACCAAGCCTGTTTCACATTTTTTTGTACCGGCAATACGTTGACTATACATTACTAAACACACGCTCTGCGCTCGAAACCAGACAATTTTACATTACTATTTTTAAATGTTCTCTTTTCTTTTATAAATCTAAATATATTACATTAAAATTAAATTTCTGCATTTATTCGTCTTATAAATTGTATTGATACCAATTCTCAGAATCCTGCGTGCATGCATTATTCTTAAAAAGGGGTACAAATGTTTTCCCTTCACGTAATTATAGGCTGATTATCTTTCTGCGATTACAGATGTCGGATCGTTCGATGACAATAACAAATTTTTTGTTACAATAATCATGGCTGATCGTATAGCTACTGCACCACAGATTTATGTAAATACCCACCAAACAAGCTGACGTATTATTTAAAAGAAGATAAAAAATAAAACACGAACTGTCTCTGACGTCCCAGGAGGAAAACGAAGAATCGCTTGGCTTGATTTTTACTACTCTACAAATAAAACATTTAAGTACCTAGGAACTTTAATCTGTTCATGTGTAGCAATTATTAGTATTTCTATGTGTGTTCCTGTCTTTATGTGTTATTCATGAAACCGACAACACCAAATGATAGCGTTGGGTTGTGAGTGTGTATAGTTCGTTTTTATTTATTATTATTTCTAATATTACCCTAACTAATTAAATGGGTCTTGTCGGAACTCAAGAGTACAAGAACATCACTCGAGTTATTCAGTTATCACTATAGCAATCCGCATTGAATACAGTATTTTTGGTGCAATACTTCAACTGCAAATTGTCGCAGTTATAATAATTAGTGACCTACGCAGATATTTTTAAATTGTGCAAAAAATGTTTCCCGTAAAATCTTTCTGAAATCAAGTCATAGAACCGAAGGAAAATGAATTTTTCACATTGGTTTTAATATAACTCCGTCGAGCGCCATTTTCTCTGATGACAGATCTTGTTCAATTTTTTCTCTCAAATTGCAATTAGTTCTACTTCGCCTTTGGCGCGTTTTGTGAATTAAATATCATCTCTAAGTTAAGAAGATATTATTACTTTCACTTTTTGTTTTGATTTAAACTTTATCATTATTTATTGCATATTACTTTAACAGATTTGCTTACTTCAAATCTTTACTAAACTTTACCGAAATCGGATGGGTTTTAATAATAATTACTTCACTAAACAATGGCAGATTAGCAAATTGACATTTATATGGACAAACGAATTAACTCGCGAGCGCATCATCCCCTCGAAACGCTTAGCTTATTCAAATGACTTACCTATCCCTTCTAATTTGAGCCCGGGTCCACCAAAACACTTATGTTCTGCGACACTTTCATTGCACGTTTTGTTCTTTTGAATATTCAAATTCGAGTTGAGAGCTGGTAATGGTTAGTTAGTTTTGAAATGGGTTCGGGACTGCTAAGAACATTAATCGTACACGTATCGAGTTACGTGTTGCTAGGGAATCTAAAACGTGATCAGAATATTGATACAAATTGAGAACGGCTTAAGTTTACAACAGATAGTTCAATTAAATGTGACAGGTTTATGATAGTCAAACATAGTTAATTGACATCGTAATAACATCTCAATACTTTGACTGACAAGAAAATGACGTATCTAAACCTACATTATAATAATATTTTGACGAGTCGACGTCTCTATATAGAATATATTAAACAAAAATTAACATAAAGGGACTTTTAAGGAGCAGTATTAGCCAAAACAGTCGTTTTTAGAATTGATATCATCCCGCAAGATCTACTGGTCTAAATTCAATGCGGTTTGTCACAGTTTGATAACTTAAAATCTGGTACATGTTTCATATACAATGCGTTACTCAGGACGGAATAATTATAAAAGTTATTTCAACACTTAACACGTACTAAATCTCGAGCGAAAGCTAGTTCTTGATAAAATTGCAATCCCTACCAATACTTTACTTTTATATTTCCATAAATGTTATCGTAAAGAAGTTTCCCATTTCAATGTAAGCGTTCAAGTTCTTACAGTGTTTACTTTACATTTTAAAGAGTCTAATAGTTTTCTATATAAAAGAAGCAAATATAAAGTATGATATACCACTTCGTCTTTTAACACTTATGTAAGATATATAAAATTTCACTCAGCAAATATTGTCATGAAATATCGTACTAGACCGAGTAACGCCAACGTTAGGAAAACATTGTCGCTAAACAAACAACTAAAGCTCTTAAAATGGTTGTAGCGTAGATAGAAATAACACGACATTACCAGATTTCCCTTGACTTTATATGTTTGATTCATTTTTAAAGTGAATACACTCTTTTAATGGAACTAAGTTGAAAAAGCTGAACCCGAAACTCACTAACGACCCTCGTTATCGACATCGTAAAACACGAAACATTTTAAAATCTACACGAGTGTACGTCAGCATCCCGACTTCAAAAGAGAAAAATATTTTCAAAATACTAGAAAACACGAAACAGCCTGTAGCAGCCGGGTATGGGCCGTCATCATTTCGTACGTTGACGCGAACACAACAGTAAACAACAGACGTAACCTTACCTGAATATCACAGCGTAGCTTCGAGACCGATGATGTAAACTACGATGTCAAATACACCAGTGTTATCACACAATACTCTGCAATGTTTATCACGAACTGTCTCTAACATGACCAGCAACTAGAGCGCTTGTTTTCGTACGGCACGGCAGTCGCGAGATAACCTTCCGGCCGCTGCGGGGTAACTGTTAGTGACACTCAGACCTACGGGTTCACCCCGATGACGTCACCGTAGACCAATAGGGAGAGATGTTGTACGCAGGCGCGTCGCGCCAGCCGCCGCGGCGCCTCTTCTCAACCCCGCAGCGATCCTGACGCTACACAGCCACCAGTCGTGTACATTGCAACTTTACTGGGTACTGATTTTCGCTTTATCGTATACAATCATCGTTCTATAACTACCAAACCGTTATCGCAAATCTCGACATTTACGCTCCTAGTGGAGTGTACTTCTGGGAGTGACAGCTTTGAGAGCGCCCCGATGGGCTTTTCAAAGGACCAGCGCCACCATTCTTTTTTTCGTCTATGGATGTACCGCGCTTTTCAAATAAGTGAGACGCCAGCTATATGATTTAATTTGCTCTTTTGCAGGACCGCGATAGTAAATTTTATATATCTACAAACTTAATTTGTGCTCTAGTAGCAAGGCTACTAATTATTTCAATAAACAATCAATACGAAACATTATTGACACGATTTTGCTTGAATGAAAATAATCAAATTGTATGAATAATCCGAGTCATTCAAATGATACCACGTTCGCGTCACACCACGAAATATAAAAACGTTTATTTGTGTCATTGGGCGTACTGCTTATCTCGTAGCATCGAAACATTGATGGATGGCGTTACTATTCCTGAGATCGGATTGTAATCTGGCTCGGGTACTTTTTCATACTCAATCACGTCATCTGGAGCCCGTCGTTCCGCCGAAGGTTTTAATTTGCCATCCGTCTTGCAACAATAGGCGCTAAAGAACCTAGCATCCGTTCTATGCCTTGCTAGAAAGCTTTTAATCCATGCTTTATGTGCATGTTGGCAGTTTGCACAAAAGGTGTTTTTCTATGCTTTGTTACGATAGCTTTTAATCTGCGCATTCTTCTATGTTCTCTGATAACACAAAAGATATCAAGCGTAAAGGAAAGATATTTTCAGATATACTTTCGTTTTCAGAGACGTGCGTGGGTTCTTGAGTAATATATTCATAGGTTAAGCTGAAACGATGCATAGACAATGTTAGCCGCTTACTCGGTTATCCTAGTAGAAAGATAAGTTCCTAAACTTCACCACGCTTTACAAGCTCGGACATAAGTTTTGAAAATAAATTTGAACTGGAGCCAAAATTATCGTATTCGCAATGTAATAATTCGATTGATATTTGCAAATAGGTACAGAATCGAAATAACTTATCGAATTAGGTGAAAAATCTTGTCGCTTCGCCAAGAATCGTATCGGATAGCCTTGCCACTTGTATCTAGAACTCGAGATAGATACTAGAGACATACAGATGCACCCTCTTGTGCCAAATTGGATTACCTGCTTTGTCTAACGTCAGTTATGCAACAACTTACAATAACCTTTGTTAGTACTTAGTTTCAAATCAATTGTGTTTTCTATCCTATTACTTTGAACTAAGTCTATCAATGTGCTTACTACAATGTATTAAAGGTGAAAGGCAATTACAAATGCGGATAATGATGCTTAGATCATTACGTTTCTAATCTAATAACAACTAATACTTTAGCGTCCCAAGCTGACTCCATATCGACCTAATTTAAATTGTAAAACTTATTCTGGCAACAACAAAGTTGTTTAAAATTAGACTATACCAAACGTTTCGTAAACAAGTTATCTGCATTTTTCTTAAACTTCATAACATTATTCACCTCACTTTTTACATCTAACGCTTTTGTCTAAAAGTAAAATTCAGACATTATTATGATTCTTAAAATATATTTCTAGATCTAGATACATTTATATCCTTACTCATTTCATGTATTTAAGTAATTTTAAGACGAAAAATATCGTTGGTGTATTGTATGAGCAGTAATTAGACGTAAAGAACACTGCAATTAATAGTACTTTACGAAAGTTTACTAGCCTCTCAAAAAAATCCTTATGAGTGCATATGAGTGCAACAATCTGCGAACACAATGATACATGGATATGATACCTCCATTCCTCCTTCAAATTAATTATGCTCTACCGAGAGGTGGTTTTGTAGTTAAGCATTAACTTAATATTTACCTAAAATCTACATGTTAATATGTGAAGGGAAAAGTTTTATACCCCTATTTCAAATTAATACAGACAATATAGTATGTGATTTGACATAATTAAAGGTTACAGGGAGAAATAATGCAGTAAGCTAAATTTTAAGTCTAATACACATTACAATGACATTTCTTAAATTAAAATCAACATTAAAAAATTATTTAATGTTACCTTTTCAAAAACTGAATTATGGACGATTTTCGACAGAAGAGCGGGTCTCTTCTTAATAGAAATACATATTAACCTAGTAGTGATAGTCTAGAAGTCTGTACATTGATCTCCCGAACACAGAAACCTGAGAACAAATCCTGCACGCACCTCTTTCAAAAGAAAAAATGTAATGTGCATTACTAATTACTACGTAAGTGCTTGCTCCGGTGAATTTGCAACGTTTGTTATGTTCAAGAATGCAAGGAACAATAATACTTAAAACATGCAGCACCTAAAACATCTATAGACAGTAATAATCTTTGTCTTGGCCTGAAAAATGTCGCGAAGATTTTGAAGAAGGTCGTTACCGATAATATTTGGCTCTCGGCTGAAAGTGTCTGCGCGAGAAGCCGTGATTTATCGTCACGATAGCTGACGTCGACGTCATATTTCACGTTCCGACAAAACCTCGACGCGACATCGCGATAAGTGAGACATAATTGTTTACACTTAGTGCTAGTGTCTAAAATGGCGACGACACAAAATTAACTGAGACACTAAACGAATCTCTCTAACACACCTACGATCCATTACCTACGTTCAGTGAAGTTAAGTTGCATTGTGGATATAAAGCAAGAGTGACGCCAACATTTTAAAAATAAATGAAGTTTTCAATTGTGAATAATAGAATCTTATTATGTTGCATTATAATATAAACGTTAGAAGAGTTAATTACAATTAGGCGTTTCTTTACGGAAATCCATTGTTATTAAATTCGTATTAGTCTACTTTGCAAAAATCCGAGATCAACCTGTATGACCGTATACTTTAAGACATGTGTGTTGCCTTTCTGCAACTCACAAAGGACACATGCACTATAATAAATTACAGTACATACCTACAAACATACCAAAAAAAAAAAAAAAAAAAATACCAGCCTCAACACGTTTTGTTGGCTCTACTATGGTTAGTGGCAAAGTCAAATTTGACTTAATAAATATTAGCAGCGGCGGATTAATATATATTTAGAATTAAGCGGTGTTTTTTACTTTTTTTTAAATATTTAAAGGCATAGATCTTGTTGTCAATACGGGGAAGACTACTGACTAATAGTTAATTTAAACGTTTGCTCTTAAAGTTTTTGGTTATAAAGCAACACATTTTTCATGTAGTTTAGTCCATTATATCTTAAACATCGATGTATACATATGTCCACCAATCCGCACTTGGCCAGTGTGGCCGTGTACTATACACTTCACTGAGTGAGGAGATCCGATACCAGCAGTGGGTCAGTTATGGGTTGTGATTATAATACATATATGTATATGTCTTAATGATCATTCGGTACCGTCTTTTGTTTTATATTGCAACTGATTTGGAATGCTATGTAAGGAATTTGTAAGCTAGTAAGAAGTCTGTATATGTGCTTCAAGCGTTCATGACTTCCGCGACATATGATATCCTAGTGTGGATTTTAGAGTGTGTAGTGTTATTATATACCTATTATTATTCTTTAATGCATCGTTTGTATGTGTCCTTGTTACCGTCAATACAAGTAATTAATAATGTAGTAGAATTCCTATACCTAGTTTTTTTAGCAATACAAGAAATTAAGAGCTCAAAAGGAGGGTTATATGTGTAAATTCTTTTAGGTTTTTTCACGTTCCCACAACAAGGCATTCTCTATACATAGAACCAAAGTTATCGAGCCAGTTCGGCTTGAACGCAAAAAGTGTAAAAGGCGTGATTAAAAATTCTTTGAGTCATTCTGCGAACAGCTTGACAACAAAATTTTAATCAACAACAAGTATAAAAGAACAATATAAATTATACTTTTAAGAACCTAACGGTCGGATGAAGTTTATATTTACTGTATCACTCGCCATCGTAACTCATTCTACGTACTTATTTTTTTTATTACCTAACAAAATCATTACTCCATATTGCGGTAAAGGAATTTGTAAAAAAAGAATTGCTATGATAATTTTCTTCGATTTACTTTATGAACATATTTCTTTTGATCAACATTTTTTTTCAATAAGTTAAAAACGTTATCGAATATCATAAGGAAGTAATTCAATGCACATACTCGCAACAAATCATAAAAAATATTTCATAACTTGTCGTATACAAATTGAAGTGTATCAGAACCTAGGTCAATGACTTATATTATTCATTTCCATTGAATAGTCTGGATCATTCACAAAAGAGTCGCGATCAAAAGAAATGGAACATCTATTGACGTGCGACACACAACACACGACGCAACTTCAATTAGGGTGGAACACACGGTCGGTCCATTGTTCAGAAATAAATTAATCAAATAATCAAATGCAAATAAAAAGGTACAAACGAAGCGAGGGGCGACGATAGTCTGAGGGTACCTAATCCTAGCGCGACAGGTAAGCTTCGCTAATTTATCATCCCGAAACAATGGAGGGTGCGAGTATCCACATAGCATCCTATGTAGTGTTTCGAGGGCTCAATAAACAAGCCTAAATTATACTAATGCCTCGGATAGAGATGCCACTTTTGTGACAACTTGTGTATTATTATCTGTCTTTTGTTTTGAAGATAAATTAATCGTATCTTAACGGAAATAAGTATTCAATATAGCGTAACATTCTCGTTGCGAAATTAAATTAGTAATAGGCACTTGAAAGACCGAGCTTGCCTCAGTATGTTGGGAATTCAACGCGTAAATTTCGGATAGTATAAAGTTGAGCTAATAGATGGCGCTCACTCTAGCATTAAAAAAAATATACCTTATTATTTAACCTTGGTGATGTGATGAGTGTAAGTATTGAAGTCATATCTCATCTGAAAAACTGAATGTAATTAAAAACATTTAAATTATTTCTTCCATTTTCAAATTACTATAATATCATAAAGTGCTACTGTTCATCGAGATGAAAATAATAATGATTTGTTTTACATAGACAAAAATAATAAAATGTATATCTACATTTAAATACCATTTAGTTATGCAAAATAACTTAACTCAATTCCCTTACGTGTTATATTGTAACTGTATAAATATTACTTACTTAAATTCTCAATATAAGCCGCGAGAGCTTAAACTTTGAAAGTTATAAACGCCTGAACATTTGCTAAGAGTGTACGATTCAAGCCGACGTTCAAGTTTGTTAAATACGTGAAGGCTCTCTCATAATCGGTTTTTAGAAGTTATGAGATGTTAATAACATACTATAGACATTACTATATGAGTGATAAAATTACCAATTACTAGTTACACTAGTAATTAATTAATGTCTTAACAGCAGCGTAGAAGAGAGCGAAGTAGTTGTTCACACGGTCAGTGATAAAAAAACAGACATTACCTACCACAGAGTAATACTTACATAATTATTACTAACAAAGATAGAACAGTATCATGGGTTATGCTCAAGTAATTCAACACATACCAGATGATAAAATTATATATGTATATATATTTATTTACGTCTAACTTTGCAGTTTGGTTATTTTGGTTTTGAAAAGAGGGGTTCTGATACTCGATCGAAACAGATATTTATGTTATAGCTAAATTCGTCATTATCTACTTTATATCATTTTTTTTTAGATCTAAGCTACGCCTACTACCATAATATTTTTTTACACTAGAAAAAAGAGACTTGTTATAAAAAA
>DWPA01001943.1:0-16978 GCA_018251375.1 Calpodes ethlius
ACAAATATGCACATATTGAAGCCGTTGAACGACATTTTGTCGTGTCGTTGTTGCAGGCGTAATCGGTCATTAAGTATACTCGTAATTATAAAAAAACGATTACTAAAATTTGAATATTAAAAACCAAAATTTTTGTAGTCTCTTTGGCAAACATTTTATCGACGTGTATTGTACATTGCTAGGTAACAATTCTACCCCAATGCCTGATACAGTCAGATACTCTTAGGGATATTGAAGGTATGCTTAATTAATGAGAGCGTCTGTAAAATGAATATGTAAAGTTGACAAACAAGCCACTCGTGGAATTTAGCATCACCGGCAAACCGTCGATCAAGAAAGAAGCGGGGAGCTTATTAGTATTTATAATAAATTTTAATCTAACCAATATACGTGGTATATATTTATTTATTAATAATCTGTGATGAATCCTGCAGGGTAACGATATAATTCACGATGCGATTGGATATAACCGTCTGTACAATGTGACGCTCGATTTTAGAACACCATTTCAGTGTCATAGATGACGGTACTATTATTCGTACTGGAATCAATTGGACTCTAATAAGTAAAGATGCGAAATTTAATCACAAGTTAATCGATATCTTACCTATAAAGTAGGCGAGCATGGCCGCTAGAATGACACAGAGGCAGATCATGGCTATGGCGAGGCACTTCCACGTGCAGCGGTGTTGACATCGCTTGTCTATGTGGAAGCGAGAGGGCGAATAGACTGGCACTGGGCTCGGCTGGTTGGCGCGCAGGGGAAATACTGGCATCACCAACGGCTGGTTGGCAAGCTGGCAGTGACCCAGGGTACCTCCACCCATTCCGCTCGGCATGCCAGCGCCGGCCAATCTGCAATAGAAGTGAATGGTTAGCAAATTGTGAAAGGTATACCTGTCGACTGATTACTGATTTAATTTTGTCCAGAGAGTGCTTCGTGATGCGTTGTTAGCCTTTTAAATCCTATTTTTGGTACCGACATCATAGGCGCACGGCAGATAATATATTACCAGTTATGACAGGTCAATTCTCTTAAAAGTAATTGAAAAAGAATAAAAAATTTAAGAAACGAAGATGGATTTCGTTGGGTTGGTTGCAATCTTGGAGGTATATTTAACAGATTATAAATAAAAGTTTAGTTTCAGAGTTGGATAACATTTAATTTCCATAACTATACATAAATCATTCTGGCATTCAGTTTATGCTGTGCTCTACGTTTATACATAACAATAACAGGATAAGTACTACATAAATTTATGTATTAATGTCCTCTAAAGATTCACAAAATCTCAGGTAAAATTTTATTTAAGGTGAGTTGATAGCGATCAGCGCCAACTGTTGCGGAGCGAATCTGCGTTGCGCGCCATATGGCGGCCGTTGAGCTGTAGTCCTTTTTAGACAATCAAAACGTATCATTATCAAGAATTTCCGACAAAAAAAAGATGATCGGAGCGTTTAAACATGTCCGCCTCGAGACCATTAATCAATTAGCCGAAGCTCTCCGCCACGTAACCATATGGCGGTAGGAATCGGGCGTCCGCCAACTGACGCCGATATAATCGACCTCTAGTTTTAAAAAGAATAAGTAAAAAAGACTCGAAATAATTGGACCGAGTTCAGCGAGAACGAAGCGTGACTCTTAAAGGGTTTGTTTCGAGGATCCTCTCGACAGTAATTTTCCTTTGAATGTAGCCCGAGGATCGTTCGGTGGAAGAGCGAATTCATTAAATCGTGTACAGAAATCACAATAGCAGTGCACAGAGCTCGGTCCTTCAATGCTTTAAAAAGTCAATTGTGTTCGTACAATATTTACATAGTGTGTACTGATTTTGCAAATATTACAATGAATTTGTAACGATTTAAAATTTTAATGTCTCTTTCGAAATATAAAATGCCATTTTGATCCGTATACGTAGTGAGGGTGAGAAAAAATTTAAACGCATTTTTTGTAATTCGAAATGAAGTGAACACGTGTCGATCATTTTAGTATTTACATGATATGTTAATATAATTTTTTAGATAAATTTTGTCACCTATTTGGTAAATAAATATTAAAAAAGGATTAGACCTCAATGGAACTCGTATTGGATAGGAATTCGTATTAAATATTCAAAAATATAATTTTCCTGCACAAATCCAGAGATCGACAAACGAACAGACGCGTCAATGAATAATCATGTACATATAATAATCATTTTAGATGTACGATACTTTAATTTAATATTGTAGTGTCTCATTAACGTCTTTCGGTGAATAGAAGTTTTATTGCTAGTTGTCGCCAGAAGAAGAGCGGCGAGGGTCTGTTGAACGGTACTTGCCGTGGCGAGGTTCAGAAGGGTGCTCACATGTAGTAGCTTGGCTTGTTACTGTTTCTTATTAATGATCATGGGAACACATTTCAGTTGCTCATATTCACAGTGAACTGTATCTGTGATCCCGCAATAATAAACATTCATTTTACAAATCTTTCTCTATATCGGGCACACTATTATCAAATTTTGATCACTGTAAGTTGCTCAACGCTTTTGTTCAATTATTTACGTGATTACCAATCCAAAATTTTGTTCGGTCATAATGCCGAATGTATTTGCAACTGTACATGGAATTGATTTTGTTATAGCCGTAGTCATTACGTTTTTTATTGTTTATAATGCCGTGCGCGTATCATTATCGACTAAAGTGCATCATTTCCGCGCGTTACCGAAATGAGCAGGGCGATCATTTTGTTTTTGTTTAAGGAAATTGTGTGGTGAGGCAATGTTACGTTGCACAATATGATTGTGTACGGATTTCAGTCCCGAAACGGAAATGAGCATTCTATTTCACGAGCAAGAGGTGCGTTAGAATAAAGCAGATCTCGGAAGGAGAGAAGCGGATGAAACTGTTAACGAGGCCGGTAACAGTCACACTGTAGGACAATACTGGGATATTTCGAGCGCGGTCGGGTGTTTGGTGGGATTTTGACAGCCGCTCATCGTGAGTGAGCTCTTAATGAACCGGTAAATAATGAGGAGAGGTGTTGCACAGCGCGAGAACCGTGCCTAATTACCGCGAGAGCTCACGCACGACTCGTTCATATACACAACTCACAATATGCCTAAAATCCTTTCACGCTGCGCTTTGTTAGCAACCGCCTCGCTTTATGCAACGGTAATCTAATAAAACCATCGTAAACAGTTAAGGAATGAGTGATAAAAACAATTAGTGGCGAGGTCGGTGTGCGACCAAGCGCGGATTCGCTTCAGGTAGCTAAGGAACTCGTTAGTCGTCCGAGGTACGCTGTTGTCGCATAGTTTTTATCGCGTTAATCGCGCGTGCAGCGGTCACTTCTAGTTTCGAACGGGCTTCGTCGACCTCTAACTCGGAAACCAGATGAAACAAAAAAGAATAAAATGCAGGCACGGGCCGTGAGAACGCGTCTCCCTGGTCTCGGCCGCTGCGTGCCGTCCATTTATCTCGCACAGTCGTGCGGGAATGGACCGGACAGCGATGTGCTTTTATTGCATCGCCTTAAATATAGGTCTGAGGAGGTAAGCCGCTATGTTTTTAGTTCTAAAATGATCTCTTCGATGATCGTCCGTTCCAGAATGCTGAATGAGCTCA
Source organism: Calpodes ethlius (assembly GCA_018251375.1). NCBI lineage: Eukaryota > Metazoa > Arthropoda > Insecta > Lepidoptera > Hesperiidae > Calpodes > Calpodes ethlius. Next base: position 3,607 of record DWPA01001943.1, read on the forward strand.
GGTTTTTGCGCAACGATATTTATCCGTCGATGTTTATTTATGCAGTGTATTTTAACAGTAATTTGCTGACATGAGAAGTCTTTGTAAATTGCTATCTGGATAGACGTGTCCCGGCATGACCTTGGAAGGTAAAGTTTTAATATATAATTATAACTGTCGTTTAATACTCGCACATAGTCTGAACAGATAACTGTAATGAATAGTTAGGCTGTACACATTCTTTAACTCGAAGAATACCGTTATTGAAGGGCGGATTGCGTTGACGAGGGGATATGAGAGGACAGGATAGGCCTAGGTCGTATAGATAGGTTATAGATAGCATTGTAACGGGCAACAGTCGCTCGCCCGCGGAGACACCAGCCCTGATCGATACGGCCCGTGTTACCTACTGGGGTTTTAAGGGAGGAAACGTTGACTTACAAATATTCGGAAACTTTACTGAATCTCAACTAAAGTAATTAATTTAAATTTCCTCGGCTTCCACAGCTAGTTTTTTAAAAGTGATAGTTACTTAAGTTGATAAAGAATTGAAGGTTTAATTATGAAGTGATAGTTATTTAAACTGGTAAATCTAATACATTTACATATTAAATATGTGAACCATTACTAACTTGATATTTATAACTATATCTGTATTGAAAATCGTTTATAGTGAAGGAAGATTGTTAATACAATCTACAAAAAAATCTGATTCTTTTTCCGAAAATTTTGATACCAAATTGAAGAGTGTATACGAAACAATTTCAATTACTTGAACAATAAACCATTTTGTTTTTAATTTTTAAAATAAGAATGAATATCTTTTTATTTGGAGGCTTATGGGTAAAAAATGTCCATGGGCTTATTTGTATAACTAATGATTAAATTTTAACAATTTAATATGAATATTTCCTATTAACTAAATGGTAAAAGACACCTGCAAAAAGGCTTGACATCTGGGTGAAGTTAAAAATAAAAACGGGTAAACTTTAAAATAGCATCCGAGCGCCAACACTTTAAAAGGAGGACAATTGTGTACTAACGAGAGACTTGTGGTTCGTTTCCGTGCACACAAGTGAGTAACGTTTTGTAGAAAATGTGGCAATTGTCATTAAAATTGGTAGCTATTGTTAAAGTTATTTACTAAAAACTAAATCCGAATGCTTGCCGTGTATTTGTTACAACAAAATGAATCTGAAACATAAAATAACTCGACTTCTTGTGTTAATATATTTGTTCCCATGAGAAGATATTTAAATTTGTTTTTAAAGAAAATTGTCGATAAATCAGCAAATTTGTCATCTGATGGTAAGTGTTCATTGCTGTCCATGGACATGAGTAACACTGTAGACATCACTGATGTGTTGCCGACAGCTGGCCAAAAAAGAAGAGGGGTATATAAAAGACATATCCTTAGGCTCTCAAGCTCAAATATTACATTACATTATAGATGCGATTATAGATACACAGATAAATGACTCAAGTCCTAACTCCCTTCACGCAAAAAAATATTAAGAGTTGTGTATTGAAATATTCCAAACCTCGATCTAATAAAAAGACTGAAGTAAGTAAAGGAACTTACTTCCATGAGTATCTTTTATTAAACCCATAATTCAAACGTATAAATGTGTTTTTGTTTTCCTCTTACGTGGCGTTTTGCCTAGTAAACAGTTTTAGTATAACGTCCCCTGCACAACCCTACATATTTAAGCGGTGGGAAGCAAATTGAAGTCAGTAATGAAAACAAAATGCTAGTTATTCTTCAAAATGAAACAGAAACTTTGAAGTGGTGTTCAAAAATACAAAATTAGTAAGCGGAGTTTTAGTAGCGAGAACCCTCCCGAGTTTCCCCCGCGAACTTGTAATGCAAGTCATGGGTGTAAATTTAAGAAAGCCCCTCGATTTAAAACGAAATGTGTAACAATGCCGTTGTACGGTTCTGCCAATTTCCGCCCTCTGAATTTACTGCAAGACAAGGAATAAAATTACCACTGATGTCTTTCATAAAGGACGAATGTTTTAATGAGCGAAGCAAGATGAGTTGCCGTCTTCGGTGTGCGTCGTTATATCGTAGAAAATATTACTCCAAGCCGCCACGTCACTTTTTATTGGTTCTCCGCCTAATTAGAACGTAAATGTGAGGACGGAGGGAGTTAACTGAGCATTCTCCAAGTTACGTTATATTCTAACGCTGTTTTGAGTTAGTGATACTTTAACACATAATGAAATATTGCAACGAAAGAAAAAAAGTAACTATTAAAACATATATAAATTATAAGAAAGAACTAAATTGAAAAATGAAAATTTTAATCACTTACCATCACGTTATAAAGTTGCAAGTTTAAAAATTATTTAAGCCGAGTAGACTTCATTTAGCATGCAAGGCGGCATAAAAGTTTCTGACACCTGAGTTGGCCACTATCTCCTACACCAATTCGAACCAGTGTTCAGACTAGTGAAGTATATGCGTTTTCAGATTATTAATGTAGGTTCAAATATTTTTTTCTACCATCATTCAGAAATACGTATTGAACTACATACATTACAGAAGTTGGTTGAGATATGAAAATAAAACTTATAAATTTATTTTATTCGAATGCTGCCAATAATGAAAGAAGCTAGCAGTTGATTGAGTCCAATTTGTTTCGGGCGTAGGAGTCGGCTAGACTTATAATTTGTTATTCATTTCCGTTGTAATCAGCTACAGTTCGGATGAGTCTGGTCTCGATATACTAAATTGTTTATAATAGATGTAGAAATCATCGATTTGCCTCGAACGTTATAATGAGGGAGCCATAAATCCGCGTGCGATGTTCCCGCGATTTGAATCCAGCTTCGAATCATTGAACTCGCAACGTGCTCGCAACTCTTATTAATAACTCTGGTCGCTGTTGTTTGTTTTAGTCGCCGGTGGACGCGGTTAGGTAACGTTGAAGTTGATTCATGAATGAAAGCGTGCCCCGTGCGACGCGAGTCGTGCCTAGTGTGCCCACTCTCGTATATTTAGCGAGTATAATTTTCCTGGAAATATATTACGCGACGGAAGCCCTAATAAATAATTGCGAAATCAGTTTTCGTACGATTTTCTCTCTGAAATGTGATTTACTGTGCGCAAATGTCATTGCTAGAGCAGGTTCTGATTGTTAATTATAGACTAGCCGATGCTCGTCGGTGACTATTTTGATTTAAAATGAATGAATATTAATTAGAATATGCTCATGGATGTGTACTTCTGTTAAATACAAGATTAATATTTCCAGTAATGAGAATAAAACTTAATGTTTAAACTTATAACTCGCTAATAATTACGATCTGTGATTTCCGAGTAATTCATGTCGGGATTTAATTTATAAAGCGTACTGTACAATGCGATAGTATCGGAGATACCTAATGTAAACGGTTATTATCGTAGGATAATCTGTTGCAGTAGCGCGGAATGAGCGCTGTGCGCGCCAATGCGCCCCGGGTAGTATTATCGCGAGAAATGAATGGAAGCGATACAGAATATGCGGCCAATTACTGGCCGGTCATAGACTGCGGGGAACCGCACGTAAATAATCGTGCTCACGCGCAGAAACCTGATAGTGATAAACAATTTTCCATTAGCCGAGCGCCGGGGCGCGGGGCGGCACTACCAATTTCCATACCTAACGGAGCCCGTATGCGATAGCGATAACCTTTTATTACGAACTTGTCGTTTGAAGATATTATTATGGTAATGCCATAGGAATGCAAATTTAGCGCGGCAATAGATTTTACAAGAATAGCACGGCTGAGCGAAAGCGATTGGATTTAACGCGTAGGATTTGATTTAAACGGCGAACCATAATTCTTGCCTGCAACTACTATAAAAGTTATTCAAACTGGGATTTAAGTACAATGGTAAAGCAATTACAAGTAAGTTTATAGCTATTGCGATTTTACACAGTATCCCACTGCGACTTATATTTACTTAAATTGGCAAAATGACTATCACAACAGTTCCTTGTAAATAAAGAAGGCTGTTCAGGTACGGGTAACATACATAATAAATTATTAGTTTATATGCTATTTGCATAAATCAAGTATTTGAAAGTTTACATAGTGTTCGTACAATTAGACTTATATTAAATATTAAAAAATTACATTATCATAATGGTTTATTTGAAAATAAATCTATCGAAATACTAGGACAAAATTTTACTTGGTCTTATAGTATCTAACTGTAGTATGTGTACGTAATGTTTAGCGGGTGGAGAACGGTTCGCAGAAGCATCAAGCTAGGGTAGGGTGGCCGTATTTCACCTCGGGTTCAATATTATTTCGACAGAGGCACAAAGCGGCGGAAGGCCGGTGTCGCTATAGCATAGGCCGCCGCGGGCACCTCGGAGTATCGTTCCACAATATTGTCCTGCCTCGGGTTACACTGTAAATATTTTTCGGCGGTCGACTGATTGAAAAATTTTATCGCATTCCACACATCCCCCATCCTTTCTGATAATGGATTGCCCTCAATCGATATGGTATCTAAAAGACATCTATTTGATTTGTAGTTGCAGGCAAAAGTTTATTTCTGAAATAAAGCATGTGTCAATGATTTACAGGCGAAAAGATTCGATTTGATTATCTAATGACAATGATGATGTGTATATAATTTTTCTACTGTTTCATAAGTAATAGACATGAAGTCATAAAAGAAAACTCTAACTTCGGAAGTAAATAAAGAGCGTCAAATAAATTAATTTATAATATTATTGTGGAATAAAAACAAGAAATGTTTTCCTTACTTTTAATCATAACTAAAATCATTATTTTGGCTTGTCATCGAAGCCAAGGAAAATATATAAACGAGACTCTTCATATAACAAACAATTCTAAAAGTAAAAGTATAATAATTATGAGGAATCGATAAAGTAAAATTCATGAATGAGACGAGTATTAAACATTCGCAAATATCTGTTTCTAAATACTTGTTATACCTAATACATACGTGTATCTATATACTTTAAGGCAAATGTATTGTACCTGATATTTGGAGCGACGTATGTGATTAATGTCTTGTTCATCCCCCGAATAAACAAGGTAATATCTCCAAGATTATGTTTGCTCTGTCGGGCCAACCCTGAACCCCACTATTTGCCTAATAAAAGAGACTAATGAGATTCCAGCTGTAGGTATGAATTGGAATGAAATCCTCTAATCTGTCAAGCGTAGTTGAAGTTAATTAATGTCTTTACTGATACACGCCAGCGGGTTTCCGAACATACTCATAGTATTACTGACTAAGGCGTTTAATTTGCAAATATTAAGTGCTTTATTGATGCATAAAGTTAACATGACAATTAATTGGGGAATGACTGGGTTCTGTCTTTTAAAAGTTCATTAAAACATATGAGTGCTTTGTAATTGAAAAGATTTGGTATGTGTTCCTCACGTTCGAATTGGGGGATGGCTTTTTATATAACCTTCCTTTTTATGTTTCTTACCTGTTAGAGCGAGGATGCGAGGCTGGCGGAATACCTAGTGATCTTATCTCGTAATTTTTACCTGAGCGCAATGGAATTGTTAGCGCCTGAAACTTACGGTAACAATCGATACTATCGAACTGGCCAAAAACTTGGCATACCCTTATGCCTAACAAATTCTACCATTATTTGGCACTAATCTATCAGCCATTATGTTTGCAGTTTCATAATTCAATGAATTTGTTAGAATAGCAACGTATCGAAATATATCATTGGGGGCCCATCCTAGCAAGATTATAAAAAAAGACGGAACTGATACTAATGCAACTCATATTCTATAAATAGCACATCGCACCAAATTATATTGCCCCTTTACGAATTTAGCCCCCTTGGACATATTTGCTCATTTACATTTTTTGGCCGTACCGAAGTCATGAGCCATGAAATATATTGAAGCGAAGTTCCATGGGTTATATTTTATCAATTAACCACGGTCGGTTTCGGTATTATGGTGTGCCATTTGAACAACCCACTATTTATTACATGTTACAATTTTATAAATCACAACGTCAAGGCGCGTTTAATGGGTGATGTGGTTTGTGTGCGGTTGAGCGGATAATGGCTCTTTTCCGACTCCTTGATCCACATAGCAATAATAGCAACAGATTTAGAAATAACAGTCAATACAGTACAAAACCTAACATATCAAATATATTTCATTTTAAAATTATTATATTAAAAGTATAGTTGAACTTATGTAACGACAGGCTTTATTCTAAGATTCTCTGTTAATGGTAGAAAACTAAAAAAGCAAGATTGTTTTTTGTAAGAAGTGACTTGAATAAGAACAGAAAGAAATCTTGGGGACTATAACTACATATTAGGTTATAACAAAAAACAAAACTATTTAGAGTCCAGAAGAGAAAACTGTCGACAAACAATGGTCACTATTTGAAAATGGAAACAAAATCGTTTGCAGAAAGAAAAGCAAATACTGTAGTCGTTTGTTTAAAGTTGGGCATTGCAGTGGAACTAGAGTTGCACCGGAGTGCCGCGTTACGCTTGACCGACCCCAGTAAATGATAAGGGTATTGGGTCATTGGTTTTCATCTACAAAACCGATTGAATTGCAAAGTTGTTTATATCAAGTACAAAGTCGCGTTGAATATTTACATCTAACGACTATAACGTCCACTAATGACCAACGCTCGAAGTGGCATTTAAAGCTATCGTGAGAAGCAGCCTTAGTTGTCACGGTAATGGCGTCGCTAACAATGAAAAAACTACTACGTAATTCCTTTTCTTTTAATTGGAGCATGTTCGTCCTGATGTAAACGACATTTTGTGTTATTTGAAGAATTTTGAAATGATTGAAATGACTTGTATAATATAAACTTTGAAACTATGTACGGTGAAGAATTTTTGAGTTCTTGTAACCTTGGCATGCAACTTATACTATAAATACGTGCCTTTATATTTATGTTAAAGTTTAAAATTCTAAACATGCATTTCACTTACAATTTTATTTATGAGCACTAAGCAAATAATTACGTATGTAAATAATCTTTATTTGTACCCAATGGGTCAAATTAACATAAAGATATTTGTCAATAATTCCCTCGGCCCACGTAAAATATAGCTGTATTTTGGGCGCAACTAGTATCTTAGGAAGTTACGATTATTTTGTAACCCGTATTTGTATCAGGATGCCGTGCTCGTAACATGTTTAAAGCAGGTTTAGTGCATTAACCCTTTCAAATCAAAAAGGATTAATGCATCTAGAGTGTTGGGTGTGTTATTGCTGTCTCTAATTACGTTTATGTTACGTTCGGTTAGAGTTATGGTAATGTTCGGCAACCTTCGTAGAGACCAGTCTCCGGCGTTTTCTTGTCACTGATACTTACGACTCTGAATTTAGGGTCTGTAGGGCGAGCCATTCGTTAGTCACGCCCGATGACGTGTACCTTGGACAAGACCAAAACTATTATTAGAAAGAGACGTCGTTGGTAATATTTTTGTGAGGTTCTTGTCAGAAAGGCCATTGTTTTCTCAAATAGTCACGTATTAGTTTCATAACAGTCTCGCTTGGTTGTGTTAATAACATAAGGTACTATTTCTTGTTTTAGTGTGGAAGAAGTCGTTTATCATAAATTAAGCCTACAGACATTCCTTTTCTAACATACGTGTCTTCTTTAACTGCCCATTGCGGCAAAATACATGAATTTCCGGACACAAACAAAGGCACTCGACACGCGAAGCATGCAGTACCGCGAACTCCTAAAGGGTAAAAAGAAAAGCCGTTTCGTGGTAAAAAGTAAGTTAGGGCGCAGCTTTGTTTGTGTATGGTGCGGGCTAAGTGTTTAGATAAGTGGTGCGGAGAGCTCTGCCCCGCACGTTTGTTATCTCTCAGGGAGGACGGGGCTTGGACAAATGGAGCCTTCCTGTGTGGTCCACTTTTTTGTGCTCTTTTCCACATGTATTCCATTCTATTATTAGCTTCTTTACGATATTATTACGTTATTTTCGTTCGGCTATAGATCTAACTTTATTTCTAACGTCTCAATATATTCCACTGCTTCGAGTAATGTTTATTTAAACGTCGGAGTATAAAAAGTATGAATGGAATAATGAACATTGAGAAAGTAAGTTTAGGCAAGGATCCGGTATCCTACGTTACATATCACTTCTGTACGTTCCTATTCATTACAGTTATTTATAGGAGGCACTGTCAAAGCGAGGTTTGTATTTATTCGTACGGCGACGGTTTGTTTATTTTTAAAACGGGTTGGGTTAAAATACGGTGCAGCGATAAGCGTCCGGTGATCCGGCGTGCCACCGAAATATCCTTGCGCCGGCGCTGATTCCGCCGATACTGTCTATGTCACTGTCAGCGATCCACTACGTGTCTTGACGCGACGAAATATTACCAACTATAATTAGATCTTCATTATTACGTTCCCAAGGAATGCGTTCAATGAACTCTTTATATTGTTTACGGGAAATAATTTGAAACTTATGTGAGTACATGCAGACGTATTGTCTCGAAAATTGCTTTCGTTACTATGATGCAAACAGAAAGTATACTGTATAATCTATACCAATATTAAACAAGTATCCAGAACAAACCCAAAGCTCGCTTCCGTAGCGGAGACGACGAACGCAATCAATATCAAGTGAAACAATAGGCATCTCTTATTCAAAACGGAAACTATTACAGTCTCGTCATTGTATGCCGGCCTCACCTCAACGAGTAAATTATTCAAACGAAAAGTGGTTTGTTTACAAACTCAGAGAAGATAAGTATTGGGAATAGTTGTGAGAGATTGACTATATTTTTGTAGGTGTGTGTGATGATTATTGCGTCGTCGCAGACGATGCCTGCTCGAAAGATTTACGTTTAACGTCGTGACAGTAAAATGTTGTTGGATAATCCTGGATCATCCTTTGTTTCAAATATTACGTCATGGGTAGTCCAAGTGATGGGTTGTCCCAGTCACAAACGAAACAATAGACGGAATAAGTATAAATTAACTGGGCGTATTGTTGTCTGCGACATGCGCTATTAGTTAATAATAAGGGACTGTTACGTTCAAAATTAAAAGTCATCTATCGTAATGTGTAAAAGTTAATTATAGAAAATATTGTTTAAGTGTAATGTATGCAAAAATGTAGGAACTAGAATGTCTCGCATAAATAAGACATTAATCTTTATTGCAGAGAATTAGCCGGGTAACTGGATCGGATTACGTATACGAGCACGATGCATTCTGCATAGTTTCTAGTTTAATTGATCGCGACGTCAAAAGGCTGTCAGCTGTCAGGAAGCGAAATACATCTCAGTTGAACAAGTTAATAATTTGTTATAAAATACCTAGTTAGTTTATATCCTTTATTATTCACAATTAAATAATATTTACTATCAACAATTGAATAAACTTGTAACTATACAAAAAAAATACAAATCTAAGGGGTTTCATAGTAGCAAAGCATATAGCTTTAATCGTGACGTCACAAGGTAATTGATTCGTTTGAAGAGTCCAATTAAGGGCGAAGGAGCAAGATTCAGTTTAATGGAATGATTGTGTCGATATTATATATTAAAGTCGAAAGCAGATAATTGAATTTCCTGCAGCGGGCAGCGATGGGTTTGAAGTGAGCGCAGCTTGCGCGGCTTGCCCCTTTCATGGCGTGAGTACACCGTGCTAGTTTGATCGAGCGTTTCCTTTAATTATTCGTCCTATTAATAAGACTGCACGCGACTTCAAAACACTCCTCAATGCACGGGTACTCTATGATAATGGGTTTATTTAAAAATATCACGTACGTGTCCTAGTTTATACAGATTTCTCGGTTAAAACGGTAAGGAGTATTTTACTTTAGTGGTTGGAGATCGCCGGTTTTGCATTTAAATTATGTTGTTAGTATAAAAAACAGATTTGAATTCGGATAATTTGGTCTATAATAAAAGTAAATGTATAGAATCAACGTCGTAGATAAATGTGTTAATTATCCGTAGAAAAAGATACTTACACCCGTACTTATATCCAAGTTTATCTAATTACTTGAGTTTAAGTAAGCTAATATTTTTATTTAATGGCTAATAATTTCTACGAAATAAGAATGTTCAAATTTGTAGCACTCTGCGAATTAGTTGCTTCAGTTATTACTTAAACTCAAGTAATTACTTTAAATTGACTAAAGATACAAGTATCAGACTGTAATTAATCTGTAAGTAAAAACTAAAGTATAATACGTGGGCAGATTAGAATCGAATAGTTTATGAACTAATTTAATGAAAGATGGGATGTTAAAATTAGTTAGTTCGACGTATGTTTGTGTTTTCAGCGATTTCTAAAACGCTATTAACTAAGTTTGATGTTTGTATGTGACTTTGATGTGTGAACTGTGTTTGCCGTCCGGGCGGTATGGTAATCATTTTCCTGCTTGAACGAGCTTTCCTACTCCACTTGTCCAAATATTTACTGCTCCTCACTACCTAAATCGGGAACCGTAAGTAATCGTAATATATAACAATGGCTTTTTTAGTTTTGGATGTAGTGAATATCGTGCAAAAATTTTAAAAGGCAATCATTAAAGATACTAACACTCATATTCGTTCTAAAACAGTTTTAGGGCCATCCATCAATAACGTCACACAAACGACAGGATTTCTTAGCCCCCCCCGCCTTGTTATGATCCACGGTCCTTGTTATGGTTATAATTTGAAAAATTCTAAAATCTTATTAAAAACTTATAGAATGTTACAGCTCATATGTAGAAATGTTATTTAATGTCTTTAATCAAAATAACCAAGTAATAATTTAGAGTTTTAAACGTTTACTTATATTACTGCAATAGGTAATGGATTTAGGTTCTTTGTCACTGAATTGCGTTTTAATACAACTACCTATGTAGAAAACTACGGTTCTTAAACGATACGTCATTTTACTTTCCAGTCAACATAAGCAAAGTAAATAAAGTATAATGTATATTTTAAACTTATCTAAATATTTCTATGCAGCTGATATGTCTCCAGGCTATAAACCTTTATCCTACATGACGTATTACCCCATATCACGCAACCAAGCTCGCCGTGGTTTAACCTCACCAATTACAATTATAAAACTTACATTTTTCATTCAACAAATACATTTGAATATATTATTGCTAGGAGACAAATAGATGTTATATCTTTAACTAACAAAACTAACTTAGGTTATAAAGGAAATTTTTACTACCAAAAAAGATCTAACACTAATTATCTTGTAAGTAAGAATTAAATAAATATTAATCTTATTGGTTTCTATGAGTAGAGGTGGCTTACTACTTTCATTTGTCTGCTATTCACTTTAAAACGGGTTATTATTACTATAACTATCCTGCTTCCTCTCACTCGGAAAGCGATTTATTTATTTCATATTTTGTAAGTAATCCAAGAGCGTTAAACTCAATGGCCAAAACGAGTTACGTAATTAACAGTATATTATAGCTGATTGTGTGTGTGTTTTACTCAAATTAAACCCTAAACAGGCAACCAGCCTACAGATTAGATATACATAGTTGGACACAGGAATCTCCTAATTGGCACACTACGACCGGGCGAATTATTTATTTATTCAGTTCAATCGGATTCCTTTAATGCTCCTAGTCAATTGGTTTGTACCCTTTTTGCTAATCTGTTGGGTTAAATTCTTTTAGGACAGCAGGAAGTCATATTAACTTTGATTTCTCATGAATTATCTGATATGTTTAGATCAGACATACATTATTACATAGTATATTGTTTCTGATATCCTAAGCTTGATTCACGGTTTATTGTTCGAGACCTGATTTGAAATTACACACATTTTTATAACGACAAACCAGCAGATGTAAAGTAGTCTTCGTCGCTTCGCGTATCTATAAAATCAGAGGTGTCACAGTAGCGTGGACGACGTAAATCAACCCGACATAATAAACGACGATATCTGTCGTCGCAACACGTTAAAACATTTCACGGTTAAATTTTAGAAGGTGGGTAACTAGTTAAGCAGGTGGAAATGCTATGTCTACATTTCTTAAAAAAAAATTGTAACTTTAGCTATTTCCATGTACTCTGTAGAGATAAACTAAACGCTAAGAAAATTAAAGATAGTCTGGTTACTAGCAGATTTCACGACTGGCAGGGAATCTTGGACATCTTAAAATTCTTTACCTTTAATAATAATAGCAATAATATTTTTATAATAATAATATTAACCTTTTTTTTGTATTTATTAAAAGTACAAAATGTTTGTGAATCCTCTGGTCCTGTTAGTCCAAACTGTATTTCAATCTTGACATTAACTTTTAGGATGCGATGGACCCCTTATTGAATATACCTGTTCATGGCTTGGTATGTAGAACGATGCGTAATATAACAACAGATCGCGGTTTATAGCAAAACAAAATAAAAACTTGATTTTGCATAGTAACGCTTATCGTAACCAAGGAATCGTCAATAAATATAGTTTCTTTTTACTTAAGAAAGCAGAAAGCTATTAATGGTTTTTTGTTTGAATGTTAAAGTGCATGAACTCCAAGAGGGGGAGCTCCGATGTTATCTGGTTATTGTTGTGTGCTTTAACCGTCACACTTGCACACACCCAGACTTGCTAGGGTTGGCATTAGTAAGCTAAGTAAGATTAATTATTGTACAATATTTATTTGACCTCAAAACCACATTGTTATCGTAAACAAATTGTATCTATTACAGGTTTATTTATAAAGGCACTAGTTTTCTATCTATATACGAAACTTAAAAAGCTCAACTCATTTCGTTCGATATTCTTGTTGAACTATCATGGTTTAGATATTCCGGAGTGATAAAGATCTCCGTCGAGATGCCCGAGGGTCACGAAGGTTAAGAATGTCAGTACTAATCGTAGACAAAGAATAGATAGACGATTTATAATATTTCCTTTCACTCGTACACGAAAAACGCAGGTTACGGCCAGGCTTATTTAAAAATGAAACAAGACATTATATTTTTTTGACTGAGCTATATACTTGCTAAATAGATCTAATAATGAAAAATGAAATAACCTGGGAATGTCTTAGTAATCGATATTCAAGCGTATATATACTTAACTAGTTTTGAACAATATTAGTAGAAATATATTTGCATATTTGTGGAATTGGTGATTTTGTAAATAAATAAATCCTTTGTGTAAATGTGTACCTCACTGGTTTCTATATAAAAAGACAGATGTAGCAACCCTAGCATCGTATTCAAGTCTTGTTAACACATTGTATAGGAAATTACATTCTTTACACGGGGAATATGGCGCCCATCGCTGTTTCCGTTATCGATCATCACTCTAACCTGTCAAATTGCTGTCATTACACAAGCCATGAATAAATAATAATGATTTCACTTGACCCGGTCTAATTTTCTTGAATGCCAAAGATAAATTCGTTTGAGAAGTACT
>DWPA01001944.1:0-16976 GCA_018251375.1 Calpodes ethlius
AAAGCTTGTTCACGAATTTTAGTTTTCCTATTTGATTGTATTTTTAAGCGACCAACCAATAAGAGAAATAGACGATACGATACGGATACGAGTGTATTATTTTTATGTATATATCGGAACCTACCCTCATCGCAATTAAAAATGGCGACGCTTACCCACATTGCAAATGTGAACAAACACGTGCAGCGGCAAAGGTAGATGTCGATTCGGGGCATTTGTTCATCGACCGTTGCTCTGTGCACACGTTACGTAATCACCGTGCAACTTTATTATCGAGTAGTTTCTAAACCTGCACCAATTAATTCCGTTTATCGTAAGTTGTTTATTCAGTAATTAAATTGGATTAAATCAAGTGATCGCCCTTCATATACATACATATATAATCATTTAATTCTAACTAATTCGTAAGGAAAATAGAACAATCTACAGGAAGTTTTTACTGTCGTTATATCAGCCTATTATACCGATCCCAAGCTCACGCCGGTATACTAAGGTCTTGAGGCGTCAGAAGCCAACCCGGTAAGGATTATATAATCAATATTATTATTTCATTAGTATTTGTATCTATATTATATTTCTGCGAACTATAGCTGACTTAGCTAGTTCCCCGATGCTTCTAAGTACCAGTCTTATTTCAAAGGGTTTGAGAGCTAGTACTTTGTTAGTTGGCAATGCGTCATATAAAATATAATTCATCTCGCTCGCTCATCATCATTTTTTACATAAACAATATCACGAACATCCTTATTTTTCATGCTAGTATAATTTAATGAGATAATACATAATGATATGCATCACAAATTAAAAAGCTCATTATGAAACACATTTGTTGGTTTTAACAACATAATTAAAATAATAACTTGTTTGACCGCCACCTATTTGAAAGTTTTAAATATTTAATTAAAAGTTTATATTGAAATAATTTGTTGTGATAACGGAATATAATTTCGGAATTTATTGTGTGGCATTCGTATTTTATTATTTATGTTTTAGTTAGGTAATTATTATATGCACATATGCTGAAGATTCAATTTGTAGTCGGATCTCGACTGTAATTCGTCTAGTCTAAGGGTTACTTCACATTGTCACTAATGATTTTTTTTTCTATAATAAATGTGTTAGTTTTCTACACTTCATCTCCTTATAAATTATAATGATTACTTATTTTAACATCCAAAGTAATTAACTATTTTTTATAAAGGAATTTAAATTTTCTTTCACGTATCAATGAAATGCTGATAATTAGCGCTTTAATTTTTGTTTGACTACATGAATGAAGTTCTGTACAAAATTGTATATCCCGTAAATAAATGCGTTAATTAGCGCGCTAATCTATCAACTAAATGTAGGTCTTACTCTTTGTAACATTTTAGCGCACTAATTATTAATATATCACACATTAATTAATATATCACAGTATTAATTAATATATCACAGTAACATTAAGTTTCACTAGAATATCTCATAATATCCTATTGAGCAGCTATTATTTTGGCGTAAGGGTCTCAAGCCAACCCTGTGTCAGAATGACCGAGGTAAACAAGTAGTAACAAATTCTCGAGTGTTTATTTATTTAGGCTTTTTTGTATCAACAAATGTATTCCAACAAAAGCCGGACCTTATATTAGAAACATTGTCTGCTAGTCAACCTTAGTAAATAACGAAAGCAGTGAGGAAAATAGAAAAATATTACAAATGTCTATTTTAAACCGCATTCACTTCTTTAACTTATTATTATTCTTTTATTATTAAACCATCGCCAATCCGCATTCGGTCAGCTTAGTGGACAATAGCCTGTACACCTCGCACTGTGTGACGAGACCCGAGTCCAGTAGTGGGACAGTGATGTGTTGTGATGAATTAATAAAAAGGGTCATAATTACAATCCTTTCTAATATTAACGTGTATATTATATTAAATTATATTGTTATCATAAGATAAAAAAATATTAAAGCATAAAGAAAACTGTCAAAGTTAAAATGACGTTTCAAATATACCGTGAACGGTATTACCACTATGTAAACAAGTGTACAATGTAAACAAAATACATAATAAATAACTCATTAAACGATCCTTTAAACTTACAAACCAAATAATAACCGAGCGATATGATAATTTACAGGAAATATAATGTGTTTTAGGTATTAGTGTTTTATTCCAATCTAAAGACAAGCTGAATGTACTAATAGTACTTATTGTGAATGAAGTTGTTATACCTAATTGATTTGATATGTCACATTGGAGACCTTCAATACATTCAACCACTAATCCTTCCAATCTACGATAATGCATGTTCGAGAACGATCCAAGCCTATTCAATTACGAACATTCGTACTATGGCCGCTAATATGTTGATGACATTATAACCATATCAGCATCGGATTCAATAAGTTATTTTAACAACTGGGTATTTTAATTAACATTATTTCATACGTATCAAAGGACGAAAGATAATAAGGAAATGTAAATGAATAAATAACTGCAGATAGTACAAGGTTTATTTTTCAGCAGTACAGAATGGAAAAAGTTAGCACTTCCTCTAAAGGATTTAGGGCCGTCACTCATTACATTGAGTTGTAAATTTATCTTTTAAGTTAAACTCTAATTGATTTAAAAGATAAATATAAGAAAGATGAGTAAACTTTTGTTAACATATTTTCAAAGGTTATCTTCATATTTATTTGCTCTTAATATTTAGAGCTTATTATAAATAAATATTGTAGTAGATACCATTAAGTGTGGTTTAATATATTACTTTAATTTAATTGATTAAGCAGTACAGTGCAGTGATTAGCCTAGTGTTTCGGACGTTGGTTCCCCGAACGTGGGGACGTGAGTTCGAATCCTGCATGTACCACTTATTTTAAAGAAATTGTGTAAAGTTGTGTAATATTACAAGTTAATTATCACTTGCTTTGGTGAAGGAAAACATTGCGAGGAAACCTGCACACTTGCGAGTTCTTTATAATGTGCTCGAAGGTGTGTGAAGTCTACTAATCCGCACTTGGCCTTGGCACTTGAAGACCCGAGCCCAGCAGTGGGACAATTATGGGTTGTAATGATGATGATGAATATAATTAATACTTCAGTAATAATTAATATATTCTGTCTAAAAATTAAAAAAAAATCCAGACATCCGAAATGCACAATCTTTCTTTAATGAATTTAAAAAAAAGATAAGAAAGACATTTTTGTACGGTTTGATGAAAATCAGTCGGTAAAAAACGAAATAATGATTTCAAAGTAGGTATGCATTACTTCAAAAGATACGAGTATACTATTCTATAAACCATTTTTTTGGATTTAGTTCGACATTTCGAGGCAATACATCGTCCTAGCCCGTTACGAAACAATCCTTTGTAATTAGTTTTCCCTCTTCCTTTATAACGTAATATTATTATGACCGGGATAAGGATAAGGGAGAACCCCGTGCTCCTGCGGGGCCTTCCGCACTTTAGCAATGTCGCGTAATTTGACTACGGGCCCCTGGGGTTAAGGTATAGGTTAACTTTCATCTTAATACAGCAAATGGTTTCTAAAGTTATGAATACTTTAGTTTAACAACTGTTAAGAGTATTGCTTACCTAAACTTATCGGTGAAAGATATCCTCTTGACCATTGAGACTTTTATCTAATACTAAACTACAATTTTTATCTACCAATTTTTCCCGGATGATTCTTTTGGATTGAAAGGTAATCTTCTTGTGTTTTGTCTTTGCTATATAAAAAAATAATGTACAGATAAAATACGAAATAACTTGGTTTTCGTTAAATGTTTTGTTTTAACCCTAAATAACTGTCAGCAGTCTAATGACCGACACTGCAAACTTTACCGGCGAGTGCAAAGTTGAGAAGTATTTGATCATTAAATTAATTACTCGGCCCCGCACTCATTATTTCTAAAGTTCCGTCTGTTGAAAATGTCATTACTGGTTTTAGGAGGTTTTGGAATTATAATGGGAATAAGAAAAATATAGAATACTACTCTTTCTTCGCTTCTATTTAAAGTCCAAGCAAACCTCCATTTTCCAGTTCAATAACGTTCAGTAACTCCTGAGTTGCAGGAGTATATTGTACCTTTTAGGATGTTATTGAACGAACGAGCAGTTGTGTCACCTGAAGGTATTTGATTATCATCTGAGAGCTCCTCTAGCAGGTCGAAAATAAAGCGAGGTACAACCCTTTACGGGCTTGCTGATTCTGCTTTTTACAAAATAGCTACATCTTGAGTCCAGATAGACCTTTACATATTACAGTATACCTCGTTGAAAATAGGGCAAGGATATCCTCGTATCCATAGGGTACTCTTGTTTCATTATAGTTTCTCTTGTTGTGTACTAGTCATACAGTTTAATCTCCATGGTACTCATGCTGGGCGGCTAAATGAATAATTGAATCTTTATATTCATAGGGTGGAGATCCTAGGATTCAATTACCTGGCCTGTCATGGACAATACACAAATAAAGAACACACATATTCACCCTGATATCAGTACTTTAAACTTATCATTCAAAACTCTGCCTCGTTGGATCCATAATAATTTTACTTTTAATGCTAGTCCGATATGGTAACTATTGCGCTCCCGAGTTGTAATGGTCAACTTTTTATACACATTCTACTACTACATGCCCTCTAAAATTGGCTGTGTTATGTTTTTGCTTATTTCCCTCGCAGTACTGAAAATTGAGATAAAACGCATATCATTTACGAGTATTTCTTTCTTGATCAACAACGCTTCGATGATGCTTTTGGTATTCCTAATGTTCAAGAACGACGGTGAAGATTTAAGTAAAAATTCGAGTGTTTTACAAAACACGTTTCTCGGACGAATTATTTTATATTTATTTCATTATTTCTATGACAAACACTATGCCGGGACGGCGATTTTCTCAAATCAAATACAATTACTGAACTGACAAAGCCAGTAACTTCAATTGCTAAACAACTGAAATCCGCCACAATAGAAAACATTAGCATAACTGCTAGTATTTGCTACATTTCTGTATTGTTTTTAAAAATACCTGATTATCATTAATATATAAATTATATTTTTTAAGTATTATTTAAAGTGATACATAGAATTTCATTAAAATTTTAAACATATATATAATTGATATATATTTATTATACAGATATTTATGTGTATTTATATATATATATATATTTATTTATATTTATGGCGTATGGTATAATCAAAAATATTAAAAACACAGTAATGGAGAATACTAGCATAAATTCGTATAAATGTACCGACGTATTTGGCCGAACTGAAGCCTAAAACATAAATCTGACTTTCATCGCTGCGCAGTGAGTCTGTTAAAAAAAATAATAGGGATTTTATAAAGCCATACATCCGAAGCATAATCTATTATATACAATATAAATCCATCGTCGTTCTGTATTGAGTCATAAACATAAAACCAGTGAAAAACAACCACACGATGAAACCATAAAATTTAATCTAGCGCATGACATTGATTTATAAAACATTTTTGAACCCGCATATAATAACAGACCTCACGTTACACACACATCGATTTAGCTTGCAAATTTACTTTTGACGGTATAATGATAAACGAAAATAGACTTTAAGATGTAGGATTAAAACTCGATTTAGATTATAGATGGATTTAGGACGTATCTACATGCAAAGCCTTCGTGTGTTCATGGGTCAACCGCGGAATTCAATGTGGTCTTGTCATATTAGGCTTTAGACAATGCTGCTGGTTTAGATGTATTCGTGTCGGATAACGTCATTAATGTTGGAATATTAAGTTAAGATGCAGACAAGGTGAAATAGCTACACAAGTTTGATTTCCAGATTTAAAATTTAAAAGTAAGTAATAGACAAATATATCAAAATATATTATTGGTACATTATTGAAGAAACTGATTCAATTTATATTTGAAAGAAGAAGTAATCATTATTGATGTTGTTTTATTCATGATTTAAGACACCATATTAATGCACACCACATTTCCATTTTATGCATTACTTCTAAATTAAATTCACTAATGTCTACGTAAGTGATATAAAACGGATAGATGAAATGTTATACACAGGAGTACAGGTAGTGTACACGAGAGAAAATAAAATAAATGTCAATCAAATTTTGGAGTACAATGTAGGTAATATGTTGACGTTAACAAAAGAAGACATAAAGTTGACGGGTCTCAATTATCTAGAGAAACTAAATTTCACACTACATTCCAAAACTAAGGTTGACGGCAATAAAACCAGTGAAGTGCCCTTACAAGCAAAATTCCAGAAAAATGCGACAGCGGCCTATGTAGGTATCTTTTCAGCAAATATAATTTTATTAAGAATATTTTATGACAAGACGAAATTCATGTGTCTCCTAAAAGTTTTACGGCGTTTCCTTGTATCGGACCTGGCCAAGGGAGTATAAACTCTGTCATGCGTGGACGTAGTGCAGAAAACTCGTATAAAGCTCATTTTATTGTTAATGTCTTATTTTCAGATATAGGCGACGCCTTTTTCATCGCTGAGATTTTCCCTTACAATATACAACGGTTGTCAAGTGGAGAAAGATTGGATTCCAATCACAAGAGTGAGTGGGATTGAGTAATTGAATTTCGGTTCTTGTGCTTGATAAGATAGAAAAAGACGTAGGTATTTATTGGTGAAGACAGAAAACACTGATCGATTTAATCCGTAACGTTTTGTTATATCGGAAAAATATCAGTGTTGAAAGTGGGGTCACAAAAGTATAAGTAGGAAAATAGATTAGGGGCGAAAGTATTGCTTTTTTAAGAACCTCGCAACTAAATATTACTGATTGAGTTAACTGAGTAAAAACAAAGTCAAAATTGAAAATGGGTCTATGAGCTGAATTAAGAGTATTTTACACTTAAAGGTACGAACACATCCTAGAGAATCTAATACATTTGAAATAAATGAAAACAAAGGTGAAACCTGTAAGAAAATGGCAAATGCATCGTACAAGCATATACCAAATAATATGACAACAGCATCTCATATATGTATTGTGTAGACATGGACGCCCATTGTGGTGACGTGGATCATAAACATAGCACCAACGATGAATGCATGAGTGATTTACAGTGTCACAATTTGAATTATAAAGCTGTGTCGTTGTCATCCGTAGTGACGTTACAAGTTCCAGTTGATGATTTAGTTTAGTCAAAATTATTTTTTATAAAGCAAAACGAAATAACTGTCAATAATAAAACCATACACCTGATTGCAGGATCTTCGGTACGGATGTAAAAAAGTGAAAAATTACAGTTTTTACAAAATTATTATAGACAGTTTGTAGAAATTGATTAACGGTTATCAATTCCCTTTAAGATAACTGATATCAGAATCTTTAGGAGAGACAACAAACATTGTGATGTCCACACAATAAATATATGATTATAGGTGTAAAAATCCTTGATTGGGGCTATTTTAAATGTAGTTTTATATTTTTCAAGCTATAAATAAATATATAATAACGCGACAGAAAAAAAATTAAATCAATGAATTATTATATTAAACGTAAGGTAATTAAACATAAATTTGAAACGGAAAATCTCTTTGATGTTTAAAATCACGTCGACATTTATTAACTTTTATGTTTTCGTCTTTACAACAAACCGTCAAAGTGTCGAATGCTTATTCTCCAAAGTACCCTTTTCATAAATAAACTGAATTACCCGATCCGGATTTTCATATTTCCATAACTGTGAAAGTGCTGCAAAGTTACGTAAAATTTTGATGCTATACAATAAATTTTAATTATTATAATTATGTTATGATAATAAGGAAAATTTACTATTAGTTTCTGCCCGTAACTTCGCTTGAGAGAGAAAGCTTTCATAAAATGAAATTAAAAAAAAAAATACACATGATGTTTTAATTAAATCTACTTAATTTGTTTTAATATTAGCAACATATAATTCGATTCATGCCCAGGAAATTTCTAGTATATGATGTTATAATACAGGAGATGGTGTCTTTGCATAGCAAATTTAATTAAAATTATCTTAAGGTAAGTATAATCGGGATAGCATCCCATCCTAAGTTTAAGACGTAGAAATCTGTCTGTGAGTCAAGTTTTATCTTGATCTTACAATGTTTAGCGTATAATAAATATCCAAACATCTTTACAAAAGTTGACGTATAATATTAGTAAGGGTCAGTGATATTTTTAACAATGAAGACAGACTTTAAGCTGATATCAGTGATGATGATTTACGAACTGGTTAGTATAATATTAACGTGAAAATGATAAAGCATATATGCAAATATGTAAGTCTAGAAAGTTTAATCTTGTTTATAAATAAATAAAATTTTTTTGAAACACCTTAAGCCAGAGACGGAATTCTTTCAAATAATCATGTGCTTTGATATACCAAATCTCGTCACAGAGTGCTTTTCCATCTGTGCTAGGTGTCTGCATTTTAGCAAGTTTCTCTTAAAATAAAACTTCCACATGTTCTGACACCCTCTCTAATGGGGCGCGGTAAGTGAGATTTCTCTGTCACAAATACAAAAATGTATCAAATGAAACTGTGTATGAATAAGATGAGATGGTTTATATATGTGTATATTTAGATCTTCAACTCTTCAGTCAGTAAAAGAAACTTTGGAGATAATGGAACTCACTAATATAATTCAAACATATATATAGATAAAGTGGTTTGGAAATGACACGTCAAAGATTAGATAAACAGTTAGTTTCATAGGACCCTGTTTTGTGGCATCTTGTACACTGTTGGAATTTAGCTGCTGGTATGAAATTCCGCTGAACATTCCCTTATTGCCGTAGTAACACTCAGAGATCAGGTTTATATCTCGCGGCTAACCTAGTCTATAAATTTATATTTATAGCAATGACAAATTACTGGATTTGTTCTAAAATGTTACCTACCTTCTATTCTATAACTTGAATATTTTTTTTAATATTAAAATATTATTCTTAAAAAAATGTACACTAAATATAATTTTAATATAGTTGAAAAAAAGTATGATGTTATTTTTTTGAAAAATGTATAAGCATTTTTTTTCCATTCCTTGAAAATAAGAAACTTGGCGTGGATGAAAATTAGCATGAATGACTCATACGTTAAGACGAGAGATATTTTGTTAACACGAATAAAAAATATGAATAAAATGTACAATCTAAAAACAACGTGTGAATAATCTTTAAGATATTAAAGTTAAACTTACAAATACAATAAAAGTCTCGTGAAATAAAAGTTTAAAGAACTTTCCACATGTTTGTGTCCTGAGCAGTTAAGTATTCTAAATCCGGGTGACACTTTTTGAACAGCTGGTTTGTTTATAAACGAGTTAGTGTTCCAAAGAGTAGGCTAACTTGGAAAGTGTCTGCGGTCAAGCCACGTTGGAATCTGAGAAAATTCCAACTTGCTTCTTCCCTGTTTCCAGAATCTTATTACTTGAACGTCGTGGTCCCACTTTAAAGTTCTAGGCTGATAAATTTACTTTAGAAACTGCTGTCTTACTATTTGCATTGATACAGTCGGTACTAAGTCTGTTCGGTAAAATGCTTGAAGTTTTGGAGTCCAATGAGAACGGATGAATTATTGACGTTTAAGTAAGCACCATCATTTGCATAGATTGTATTAAATTTTTTTTTTCTCTTACAGTCACTTTTAATTTACTTATCAAATAAAAAAATATAGTACGTACCAAGTAGTATACTCCAAACGGCATCACCACCACAGCTACCAGCAAATCGGCCACTGCTAAACTCACTATAAAGTAGTTTGTCACTGTTTGTAGCGTCCTCTCTCTAACAACACTCATTATCACTAACACATTGCCAAATAATGTAAAAAATGGAAATATTAACAATAACAAAGCCCATAGATTATATTCGAGTATTGGATCTGATCGAGTAAAACACGAAATGTTAAAGGTTCCGTTAAAAGTACAATTTGTGTAAACATCGTTAAGTATGTCTAAGGTGTCATTATGACCACTAAACACATCATGACTAGCGTTTCCATAAAAATAATCACTAAAATCTTCCACCAGCATCATGATATCACTTTCTTTGGTACCATTCCTTACATTTTTGTATATTCCTTTTGTTTCTTTTGTGTTTATATCGTCTCCTTTATTATCAGGCGGTCTTTTTGATGGATATAAATGTATTGAACTATATGTAGTGTTATGGTTATATGGTACTTTGACTATATTATCCATTCTTCTATCTAAATTATTTGGTAATATTCGTTTTATATGATGAATTTATTTTTATATATTCATTGCTCCGAAATCTTCTTAATCCATCTTGCTTGTTCGTTTCTGTAATATCCATGTTACCTGAAATAAAAAAGAATACATAAATTTTTCATCATCAACATTTTATGCTATACCGTGCAGAATACAAAATCGATTCATTAACAAAAAAAGTAGAATTTAAAATCACTGAATACTTAATTTCATGTTCAATAGGCCAAACAAAAGTCAATAGGGATCTACTAAGTAAATGTCGATTCATCAATCACCACAGAACAGCTGCTCAAAAGACATTTATTGTCTTATCATCTCATGTCAGACATCTACTGAAGGATTCTTTTTTTTTATTTCAAAAGTCAATTTAAATTGATTGATAGCACCGCCTTCGACAGATGTTCTCACAGATAATAAGAATAATGGCCTTGATTACTGAAAATCTTTTGAAATTGGAGTTTTTTGTGTTTTATGCAGTGCGTTATCAAGTTTTATTAACAACTGCAGCGTTAATTTGGGTTTTTAAGAGATCCTTATATAATATAATTATATAAAAAGCTATGCACATCGTATGACCATATAATGTTCTAGATAAACAATTTAAAACTTAATAAGTGTACATTATGAAAGTTAGTGGAGAATTGGATTAATGAATATTCACTTAGTAACATTGCATGGAAAAACGGATAATTAAAAAAAATAAAAATGTTATGGTTCTCCAAAACTCGACCAATGCTTGTAATTTTAATCTTTTTCAAAAAGTTTATATTTATTTTGTACAGTTTACAAAAACAAAATGTCGAAAAAAAATCTAGAGCGACAGGAAACAAGATGCAAATTAAAATATTTTTTTTAAGTTTAGAATTGTAATATCAAACGCATCCGAAATGGGTTGAGCTCTTAAAATCTATGAATACGATCCATCTCTCAATCCATCGAGAGCAGAAACACATGATAAAACACCCGAACGATTTTTCATGTTGTTGGCAGAGTGCCTCGTTTAAATCATGTTCTAGTGGCAGATACTAAATGTTCAAAGAAAGGATTCACTCACTCGCTTACCATTTCAATACACAATGAAAGTTATTCTGAGGTTTTTTATACGGAGTTTTTGCGTACAGTCCTGTTATCGGCTTAACTGGAAGTAAAAATACATTTTGATTTTCAATTCGCTGTTTCCAAGCTAAAAATTGAAAATATTTTATCAGCTGTAGGTTTGAACCAAAATTGTATGGACAACATCATTGTAAATTGAGTTTAAAATCCATTTGAAACGAATAAGCATTCCTGGAAATTTCCGAACCGTAATGTGTTGGAAAAGTTTATTTTAATTGGCAGGAGTTTTATTTCAGTAGAATAACAACAAAATGGAAATTGTTGTATATACTTACTTAAATATGAATGACCTTTGTTTCACTGTCATGCAACACAATCATTGAAAACAATTCTTTGAATTCACATTTTAATATTACTAAAATACATAGAAATGAAAAAAACTATAAGAATGAAAAAGTTGATTTATGTTTAAAACATAAAAATACAAAGAAACAAAAACTTGATATAGTTTTATACACTATAGTTAAATCTATAGTAATCATAGATACCTCCAAAAAAGTCACAACAATTTACTTTAGGAACCTATGAAAAGGTAAACTACTCTCTTTTTCCATTTTGTTAATGTAAAGTCAGAAATAAAAAACTGAAAACTAAATTGGCTCGAAATATTTACAATGTTTATGTAAAAAAATTCAACAATACAATATTCAACTTAAGTTATTCATAGTTCATATTAACTCAAGTTTTAGAATTACGTGCAATAGTTTTGTATAATGCGTATTTCAAAGAGGTTCCTTATGTATGTTTTGTTAATGTAAAAAGCTCTAAATTCTTTGCTTCTAATGTCTCCTTTCTTGGGCAACGAAGGAATGGTGGTGCGTTTGGTAAACTGCATTTAATATTGGGTGGCTACATTGCTCCTTTGTCAGCTTTTGAGACAAAAACTGAATTTTTATATAATTCTGCATTTCGAGTAGTATTTATATTGGGATAACATTTATATTTTGTTTATTGATTCAGATAATTGGTCTGATAGGCTGTCATTTTAATTGTATTTTTGACTTGTCGTTGTAATATTATTGTAAAGTCCATCAAATGTAACTATAGATGTTTTAAATAAATAATTATTATACGCTTTGTGTAATAAAATAAAAAAATCGGTGTATGCCTCCCCGGTGAAGCCTTCTCTTAATGACATTTTAACTAGCGTCATCAAAATATCATTACGTCTACGATAAGAATACCTAACCTTACCTGGTTATTTGAGGAAATGATTCATTATGTAAATGTATTACATAATAAAAGTCAATAAAATGAACTACAATACATTAAAAGTTAACTGAAGCAAAGTGTTACAACTGATTTTGAAAGCATGTTGGTTATTTGAAAAAAAAAACTATTTTTTATGGATATAGACAACAAATGAGGTTGATGTCCAACCATTCCCTATCATTCATTGACCGTTACAGTCCCCAAATTTAAATATAGGAGAAACTGTAGCCAATAAGTCCTGTAAGGTCGCTTAATAAAGATATCAGTCGGTCATTATTCGAAGAGATCTGTAAAAAAATGGACCGTTAGCGAAGGTTAGGTTTGTAAATATATCGTCATATTTTTTTATAGAAACTGCTGCTCGACTTTGTTTATATTTTTTAGGAATAGAAATGTAGCTTGCACTGTCAAGCATCCCGTACTGTCTATAAACATTTTAGACGAATTAGAATAGGGCAGTAGGCCGTCCATGAACATTTGAGTCAAACCTAGAATAGGACTTTGGTTAGTTGAAGGCGGGCGAACGTACGTAAAATTTAACACCTAAGTATTTGACTAACGTGAAATGTGGTATGAGATTTTAATCAAAAACACTTTTAATATTCATAGACTATACTTTATAACTTTTCTTCAAGACACTTAAAAAATACTATTCAAATAGCAAGCGAGAAAGCTGATGTTACCCGGACATTTAACATTCTGTGTTTAATTTTTTTGGAACGAATGAATTAATTGTTTTCCTGGTTTTTTATTACAATTCATATTTTATTTTATCACTGTTGGAAATGGTTTTATATTTCCTGTCGTTTGATGGAATAACGAAAAATGTTATTGTATTCTAACAGTTTTCATTTTATTGGACGATACAGGAAGTGACACAACAAAATATTTTTTTGAACTTGGAGAACTATTAGTTAATATTTTTAGTGAAATAACATTTTTTTTCTTTTTTTGTGGTTGGGAGATGTTTGCAAGTATGCTTCTTGGTTCTTAGGGTTTTCGATGTGTGATTTTTTTCAAGCCAGGTTTATTTTAAATGCCATGGGTTTATTATTTCTATGTTAATTAGTATTAATAAATTTTACGATAATTTGCAATCACAAGGTTATGTTCGAGTATAATAGGGAGAGTTTAAGTATGATAATACTGTCAGATATGTATTATTGTTTTAGAGAAGTATGTGAAGTAGCATCAATACTAATATTATAAATGCGAAAGTGTGCTTTGTTTCTCCTTCTTTCACGGCTCAAAGGAGCGTCGTTGTTTTATGATATTTTGTGTAAAGATAGCTTGGAGGACGAAGAGTACCACATGCTATTTTTCACCGCAAAAAACGTCTCATTTTTGAGGGAAGGTCCTATTGTATTTCAGCTAAATTAAAAAAGTGTTTTACAACAAAGCGTTGCTTGGCAACCAATGATAGAAAGGAATCGACAAGTTTTTTGACATTACTGTT
Organism: Calpodes ethlius; assembly: GCA_018251375.1. NCBI lineage: Eukaryota > Metazoa > Arthropoda > Insecta > Lepidoptera > Hesperiidae > Calpodes > Calpodes ethlius. The sequence continues at coordinate 14,014 of DWPA01001944.1, forward strand.
TTTTCATTCCACGCGAGCAAAGTAACATCTAGTACATATTTAAATTGACAAGTATTTCTCCACAAAAGGAGGTCCTTTGTTGATAAGCCACGAAGTGATGCTTTGTTTTTTTTACCTGCCAAGAAAGGGTTATGTTTTTCGCGCGTATCTTGTATATAAATTTCGATATAACCTCATATCTTTCAAATGGCTAGATGGATTTGAACTGTTAAAGTATCGTTATTAGTATATAGGCGTAAAATACGATAGTAACCATCGAGTAGAATAATAAAACAAAGATAATTAAAAAACAATAAATTACAAATTGTATATATGTATGTAAGATATATGTTTCAATTGAATTAAGAATAATGAATTAGTTTAAAAAGAAATTAATGACGCAAAAATGGGTCTATACATTGAATAGTTATATACATTCATTGCCTAAAAATATTTAACATGAAACAAATAAATTGTTGCGTCAATCTATCATTAAAAGGTGACATTACCTTTAAAAGGATGCTTAAATATATAGATGATAAGTACTGTACACAAAAGATGAGTCTTATCTTGTATCGATAAAAACTACTAACACAATATTATTCGAAATACATATAACCATGCAATTAATATTATATACAAAATTATCGCCATAAACAGTGCCCATTTCTGGCTTTTTATCGGAAACCTACTTTGTATCGATATTGGAAAACACTAATTTTGCTTGCACGTGACGAAATATCCGTCGTTGGTAAAATATGTTTAATTTCCGGAACAAATATTTTATCCGCTGTTTGCCGTTAACACATTAAATTCGCATTACTGTGGCTTGTAATTACTCGACTATCGGTAGTATCCTTGTCTGCGTTAACGTTATTGTTAACGGCTACGCCCAAATGCGCCCTAATTAATGCCTTAATTTTAAGCTTGGGTACGCATTACTTTTTTATTATTATTATAAATTTTTAAAGACGCTAACATACCCATACCCCTGCAGTAGGATTTACCAGTTTTGCGGGTGGCATGGACAGTACAAATAACACGTCACAAATGACCCGAGACAAATATTAATCTGTCATATAAATATCTGCCCGATAAGGAATCGAACCCAAGACCTCGCTTCAAAGGCAGGGTCACTACCAACTAGGATACGGAGCTAAAAAAAAAAAATTCCAATCATTTATAAGTGGCTTTGCGCGTTAAATAGCTCTCTACATATTTGTGCTCTGTACATTGATCTTATTAGATGTGGGCATCTCTTGTTATAAATTTTCTTTATAATTAAATAGGCGTTGAAAGTAACTATATGGTCACGGCCTAAGGTACACAAGAAAAGGACGCAGCTAGCGGAAAAAAAGAGAGATAATTATTCGAAGGATAAAATGTGTCATATTTAGCACACTTGTTACATTTGCCTATTAGTTAAATAGTACCTTTATAATTTCATCATATTTTTATGGGCATTTAAATGACTATTAGAAATAGGTATGAAATATAAATTAAGTATTTGCCTATAAAAATCATCCTAAATCCAAGTACAAAAATAATATAAAACCAAATTTAAGTAAGTTTCTACTGAAAGCGTCATCTATTCGTAAATGGATTCCACTTAGTATTAGTCGCGACTTGACAGTTACGACTTAGATGTTATTTGAAGTAAAGTGTACAAATGTATTTTGGTTTGCTTAAAACCACAACATTATATAAAACAAATCTCTCTTTGCCATGATTCGAGTGATACAGAGAGTCATATTATAATTATAATCAAAATTACAATGCAAACAGTTACATTGGAGATGTATTCAAAATATCTCTAAGATATCTGTTCTACAGGACGCTTCACATGCCTTAGCCAAACACGTTGGGATGTACTTAATTTATGAAGTTTCTATAAATTCTTGTTCATAAAATTTATTACGAAGATATTCTGCATAACTTATTGACATTTACCGATCATTAATGACCGATAATGATAGTTCAACATTGGTCTCATTAGGATATTTAGTTCACGTTCAAGTGGCGACTATGCGATGCGTTTTTTGACGAATGCGATGGACATTCGTCCAGTGATGGACGACGGACATGCTCACGTCATGTGAATATTATTTTGCGTTTTCATACACTTTCTTTTGTTACTGCAATCGTGTCCCACCATAATGTAAAGATAAATGGCACGTACCATATAGTTGCCGTGTGAAATCAGTGTTTTTCATTTTAATCGGGTAAAATATGTAAACGATGTGAAGGATAGTAACTTTATTAATTATGTTCTTAGTAATAAATTATGTAACCGTCGCCAATCTCATGAGGGCATTCCAGGGTGTCTTGGAAGACAACAGAAGCTCACCCGCTAGGTGGTAAAGCTTCATACAAGGATTATATTACCAATGGAGCAATTACTAAATTTTTCAGTGTAAATATTCAGTCTTACAAACACACACACACACACACATACATACAAATAGATAAAATACACGCAACACGCATACATATTAATAACGGCACAATGAAATGAACTTAACAGCTTCGCCGATACTTTCTCGATACAATGTACCTATGAAACAAAATCTTGTAAGAGTTCTGGTATCCAATAACGCACGTTGATTCTCTTCGTGGGTTTCGAAGATCCACATACAATGATATTTCTATATTAAGTGCAGAGTGTTGTATATTTTTGTACTGAATATACGTTACTATTTATGGAGGCGTGAGTTCAAATCCTGTACACGCCTCAGTTAAATATCACTTCCTTCGTAAAGGAAAACATGATGAGGAAACCTGCCCACCTGAGAGTTCTCTACAATGTTCTCGAAGTTGTGTGAAGTTTACCATCTATGTGAATCCGCACTTAGCCAGCGTGGTGGACTATGGCCTGTATCCCTCACATTGTGAGAGGAGATCCGAGCCTTGATTAACTCGTTAATGTTACTATTATTATTACTATATTTCTGTGAAGCCTACCTATATAGCTATCTTCTTCTCGT
>DWPA01001945.1:0-16970 GCA_018251375.1 Calpodes ethlius
CATAAATATCTGCCCCGGCTGGGAATCGAACCCAGGACCCCTCGCTTCGCAGGCAGGGTCACTACCAACTAGGCTACTAAGAAAAGCCGTAGTATAAATTGACTTGTAAATTAAAGTAAATAAATGAGAGAGAAGCGGCGCTCGTTGAGACGCGCCGAAAATCTAATATTAAGAGATCCTCATCAGAGAAATGGAGATTATTACTTCCTAATCCTTCTTTTCAAGGTATCGAGCGAACAAATTACTCGATGGTAAAGTTTCTCGTGGCTTCCGCCGCTGGATTTGAAGCTTTTAATCTGAGTCGATGTTGGGGCTGATCAGTTCGGTATTAGGGAAGTAGTAGTGGCTGTTCAAAACATTATTATAAATTTAACATTTAGCAGTGTTGTTAGCTGAAATTACCTTTTTAAGTAAATCTAAGAGTAGCCAAGCCTCTGGAACATTTACCTAATTTCCTCAGGACGACTAATGAACAAACAAACAAAGAAGGATATAATTTGGAAATAATCACGATATTTAAATTCTCTTCAAATATTACAACTTTGCAATCATGATTGTCAATATGAAGCCAAGACGTTTCATGATATTATTTTGATTCATGAGATTATTAAGAATGATGATGAATGAGAAACATGTTTTTGAAGTTAATAGTTTTACAAACACACAGACGATGTTACTGATGACAAATAGTTGTCATTCATCATTAGTAACACCATAGACCAGAATAAGTAACTTTAATTCGAATTTCAAACATCATGTCAATGTAAGTATTTGGTTTCCCAAAGCGAAGTGAGCATTCCTCCATTCAGCGAATCAAAGATTGTTGATTTATGTTTATAAGAATATTTCTATTTGTAGTTATAGGACTAAAAACCAACACAGCCGTGTTATTATATGAAATCTGCTGCGGCTGGAGGCTCAAATGTTTACTAGATATTGCCTGTGGCCTCGCTCACTTTCTATTCCTTTCTATCATTGGTTACTCGGCAACGGTTTGTTTTTAAACACTTACTTTAATTTAACTGAAATCCACATCGTAATCGATGTTGAAATGAGATGTTTTTTCGCGGTTAAAAGTAGTCTATGGTACTTTCGTCCTTCGACTATCTCCACACCCATATCGATGCTCCGTTGCGCCGTGAAAGAACGACAAATAAACAAACCCGCATTCGCATTTATAATATTAGCATGGATTCGGTATCACGGCTCCAACCTATTGGAAACTCCGATTGAGCGGGCTAATGGAGGGAGTCGCGGCTAACCCAGTGTCTAACAGATGGTATGAAATGACATGTATTGAATAGGTTTCGAAATTGGTTTTACAAACACTTCGAAACTTAAACTACACAATCGCATCATCAAATGGTCAAGAATCTACCGAGGTTTCTTTTTCCTACTTACAGTTACAGATACCACTTATTAATACATACTTACTAATAGCCTTTATAAAGATTGCTTAACCTCTAAAGCACGGAAGCAGGCAATGATTTCTGTTATCGGCAGTCATCCGTCAAACTTTCGTCTGAATACATGTCTGTCGGCCAAAGGCTCCCAATTAACGAAGCGATCCAAAGATCACGTTATATTATAACAAAACAAACAAAATACACGAGGAGATGCTGCGCTGGTGCATTCCATGTCCTCAGGCGCGCTCGCCGGCTGCAGCTAACAAACTGTAAATGGAATACGTAATAAACAGCAAATTTACATGAGAACTTTTACACTCCTTAGATGAGCATCGCTCGACTTTGTCGTCTTGCAGTACTTAGGGGGTGTATTCGAGTATCTTGACATTTAATTTGAAAAATAAAAGCTGTGCTGATCTTACGTGGTGTTAGTTAAATTGAATGAATAAGTATTTGATATAGGGGGCTAGTATATACGGGAGCTACATACAATCATATCGATTTTAGGACCCTTCTACTAGACAATGCAAATGTAGTCGGTATGTAACCATTTCGCCAAATTATTGAGTTGTTATAGTTTTAACGGGGAAAATAAAAATATAATCTTATTTCAAATAAGTAGATACCAATATTATATAAGTTAAATATACTTGAATATTTATATACATGTTTTTAAAAACAGAAAAAATTAAGCACTTTCGACGCGGCGTATAAGTCGTGGAGGCCGACGCCACGCTTGCTCCTGAACGACCTTCTTAAAGTTTTCCACATGAAATAAGAGCACCGCGGTTCACACGATGTCTCACACGATGTAAAGATATATTTTAAAGATCAAATTTTTGTTGTAGTGTTAGTATGCCATCTACACCTGGATGCCCGTAAACAGGGCTTGGTTATCATACGGTATGATATAAAAGCGTGGTTCATCACGACAGCTAAGTTGGTGCTCCAGTGGATATTTTAAGCACTTCATGTACCGTAGACAAGCTACGTTTTATAGCTACGTTATCTTACGACACTTCCATTAATGGTGCTTTTTTAACATTTATATTGATTTTGTTGACAAATTATATTTTACTTATAATAAAAATCAAAAATGTACTCGTACATAATTTTAAAATATGGATCTGTTCAATTTGCAATATTCTGTTACAGTTATAAGGAGGGATCCGTGGGCAGGTTGCAATTAATGGGTTGAAGCTTTCAAATCGATATTCCTATCAAAACGAGGAAACCATAACAGGTGCACGCATTCACAGACTATCGACAAGTAGTATCGCACGAGTGCGGATAGCGGCCCGCTGGCCCTGCTAACGAATTCCGTTCGCGTGGCAATATAGTTAATTGAGAGCGGCAAGATGGCGCGCAACAAGTGTGCAAATTAAAACGTCGCGGAAACCTTTGTCTAGGGGAATTTATACTGTTTCACCGGCGACCGACCACTCCCAGTGCTCCTACTGCCGCGACATCGACCTTACTTTTCATACCGGTATTACCATCAGTAAAATACCGGTATTATAGTCTTTAGTTGACCGTGACAAAAACAATGTTTGCACCGGATCTCAAACTTGATTTACAGTACTTATATGTGACATGAAATCTTGAAGTAGTTAGAGTGATGGTTGTAGTAGTGAAGGTATCAGTTTAGTCACATTGACACCCTTAATAGAAGTAGAATTCTTATAATCTATGACGTCAATGGGTGTATAATTTGGTAGTCACGATAAGAAATTAATATTACCACTATTGGGCCTGTTAGGCATCGGTAGGTATTAATACCTTGACTTCAGTGACACGAACGAACCGTGGGCGGCACCCCAATGTAACAGATGACTTCAGTAGATCTTAGTTCAGTTTCCTTAGATTTTCATAACATTAGCGAGGGGCCGTTAACTAGGTGGAAACTGGCGCTACTGGCCACCAAGATCAACTTGTACGCCATAAAAATAAGAGTATTGCAATGTTTATAGTGAAAACAAGAATATAATACGAATTAAAATGCAAAACGTAAAATAACATGAGTTAAAATATAATGAACAAAAAAAAATCGAAGTAATATGTAACATTAATAGTGATGTACATCATTCAGACATCTGCAGCGTAATAAACTAATTTACGATGCGATTAGGAATAAACAGATCGTGTCGTTCGGTTTATATCATTCCAGTATCATAAATAACGGCACTGTCTTTGTACTCGACATAACTGTAATCCTTAAAGTAGCCAACAAGTTATGAAAACCCGTTAGTACTTAGATAACAAGATTCGTCAACACCGACGACTGACAGAGGCGCGGCACGGCGCGGGCGGCGCGGGCGGCGCGGTGCGGCGCGTGGCGGAGCCGGCCGCCGCCGCGTGCGATGTCGTCGTGTCGACATAATTAATCTTGTTTGAGAAATGGCACCGAGGATGCAGGCCGAGCCCGATACGTTGATAAATAGATTTTTGCTTCTTACCAACTCGTTCACTCGAGCGCGGCCGGAGGTACAACGTGTGCTGGATGGTGCTTAGCTGGAAATTTATATATTTTTATTAAACACTTTGATGTAATGTAAGTAGATAAACGTATTAAGAACTGCAGCTTCACAGTCTGTTTAAAATTTCGCTTGTGTTGTTATTTTTCTTTAATATGAGATTCGACCTAACATGCGAAGTACCTCGATACTCCATATTCAGCTTACTGTGGTAGGGGTGGTATCTAACAACTCTACCATTAATGGTATTTAACATTATTATTCAAAGCTCCCTGTTCCTCATAATTGTAGAATAATAATTATTTTGATGTATTTTTTTTTAAATAGTGGCGATCGTTTTTTATAAATCTCCATGCGAGAAGACGCCGACAAATATTTTTGTATATCCATGCGTGGTGGTTCACTTCCAGTAAATCGCTTGATCCTCGTATTTCTCAATTTCCCCGCTAAGTATGCGGGTCGCGAGAGCGGGCCAATTTCTTTGAATGATTACACTTGCGTATTTTTGCTACATGGCGTTCACGCGCGACCGATATAGAACCCTGGTGCCCCCGAAGGCCCGCAACTGTTTACGTGCACCACGCGGCGTGAGGGGCGCGGCGCGACGGGCGGGCGGCGGGTGTGACGCGTGGCAACACTGTCTGCAGTGCGATACTGTTATATCGTCATTGTATATTCGGAATGAGTATAGAACTCAGGAGAGAACTCAAGTTTGAGTGAGTTTTACATTGTGGTACATCGCTGGGGAGTTAATACGAGGTGAAGTGTAACGTGCGGCTATGGTTTCACTGTTGGTGGTTGTGTTCCCTTCCTTGTCTTTCACATTGTTCAAGAAATTACAGTAAGTAAATAAGAAACAAACAATCGGTCCTTTCTTTTTATTCCATTATGAGACCTCATAGTACCTTTCTTTACCCAGCTTTAGCTGACCCGATAATATCAGATCAGTGTTCACTTGTGTGACAGCTATTGGCACTGAATAAACGATATCGTGAGTGTACAGATTCCAGAGTCCAGATTCCAAGTCAGTATATGTAAATGCTATTCACCACGCGAAGTTAATTGATAACGCGAAGTTAGCCACATATCAATTATAACCTATGCCAGTGTTCAGTGTTTTAAGCCAGAGCTTTGTCCCCGACTGTTAAATATTCAACATGGTCTACCCCTTTGATGCCTTTGTGACTCCAGTCACTTGGATTAGGGATTGTCAGTAAATCTCCGATTTATCGATAAGGCAATATTCAATAAAAGGCTTCCGTCGAGGGAGCTTTACGTAAACCGCTGTGTATTTACGTTTTGCCGCGTCACATTATAAAAGCTAATATTTGTACGTCAAAATGTATGCAAATTTCAAATTGAATTCGAATTTCAAATGTTAATTTTATTTATCTGTTGTTGACAATTAGCGCACTGCGAGTTCATTTAAATGTCTGTTGTTTTCTGCATGAAATAAATATCGAATAACATCATTGCCATTTTGATATAATTGTGATAATAGACATTTAAAATAATTGACGTGTAGAGGAAAATTGGGAGGATTGGTGCATTTTGATTGAGGGCTGGAGTGATTCAAAAATATTCGTCAAGGTGATTTTAATAAACCTGCCAATAAAAATACTGCCGCATGCAGTCAACATTACCATAACTTCGAAAATTTCATTCCGTTATTTCAGAATCACCATACCGTATGGCGTGCATTTAAGTAAATTTATGCAGTTTTCGAAGTTCCAATTATGAAAGTAGTTAATAGATTGAGTTGATGAAACCTTTAGACAAACAGATGACACCTGGTCAATTCTTATAGGCTAAACGCTACATGCTAAAGACATGTCGCCACGTTATAAAGAGAGGAGTATTGCTCACGAAACGAGAAATACACGAGAAACTTAAAGCATTAGTAAAGTTGGGTGACGATGGACATAGTCATCGGACAGTATCCAACTAAACTATCGCTGATCCCTTCGCTGTAGCTGGTGACCGACGGTTACTTCTAATTCAACAACAGTAAGTTTTTATGATTCGTATCATTTAATTGTATTTTTTCAGTAAGTAGGTAACACGAGGAATCACGAATATCGAGGAATAAATATAGAGAAAAAAATCAAATATTTTCACGTTACCAATGTGTAATAACATCAGACCAAATAGACGAGTACCTCCTTTTCCATTGCTACTTATTTCCTTTGAGTGTTTAACTTTATTATCGCTTGATCATTGTACCCATTTTGTAATGAATTAAACTCCATCTCCGAGAGTATCGATATCTGACCCAACACTAGGGGCGTCGGTGAATAGATGCGAATTGATTTGATTTACAGGACGACCGACGTCGATAAGCGGCGGTAACGAGCTGCGTGCCGGCGCGCCGACTGCATCGCCGGATCTACTGCGTGGACTGCATGCGGAGCCTCGTACACATCGCCGCCTCACATAGAGTCGAGAGGCAACTGTTAACACGTCCGTGCACGTCACAGATTCCGCGCCCTGACACCAATCTGGTTTGAACTAGTTTTGAGGTGTCGTTATTTATGACGCGCTATGATCGCTAAGCGCGTGCGGTGGGCTTACACGCCTTTGGCATGCGCCTTGGTTTAACAAGAAATGATTTACGTGGCAAAATTAAATTGTAATGTGTTCGTATGTATGTAAGTACGAAATATCTACATACATGTACTAGGTGAATTATTTCATGTATGTTTCGATAAGTTCATGTCATTTTTAGATCAGTAAGAAGTGGGAAATATGCTACATCATCGCCCGGCTTTCAACTGTAGTAGTGACGGTGGGTATACATAATTTTCAGTTACGACCATGTTTACTCTGTAGTCAATCGAGACGTAGAGGGAGCCTGTCACTAAGAGATTACGTCCAAAGTTTGAAACTTGCAATGTGTCGCACCCCTTGCTCTAACCAACATTCCTTTTGTAACATGGTTATGGCCTAGCGAAACTTATACCTCCCTCCATTCTTGGAATTAAACACGGGAACCGAGCGAATGCTCGGCTAACAGGAGTACTAAGTTACCACTCACAAACTTAGCGCGAAGTTTCAAGCGATCCCCTAACATATTACAAATTAATTAGTTAATAACAACATAACCATTGTCCCTCGCTCCACAAAGCGGCGGTCGGCGGGCGGCGGCTAGTGGCGGCCATCTTGCCGGAAGTGTGGTCGGGACGCGCGCCTGCTTCCTGTTCGCGGTCGCCGCTGTAGTAAGACTTGGCTATTAACCATAATGTAACCGAATTGACACTTTAATGCTGCACAAAGCAAAGTTTGTTTACGTAACACGAACGAGGCATTTAATGCCTCGATTATGATACCGTGGTACATCCCGCATCATGCATGCCAAGAGGAAATAGTGGCAAGCAGTTAAACCTCGAGCTTAGCAACTTAACAAATAGAGTTAATGATTATAATTTTAAATAACGCAATCTACTTCGGCGTACTAGAGATACAAACATTTAACAACTCCGTTACGAGACTAGTTGAACGCCGTTGTCTGCGGTCCTATCTCAGCTATTCAGGATTCAATAATTTCCGAGCGGTAGTGAGATCGTAGTTAAGATAGAAAAAGGCAAACAATTGTAGTCTCGAACAGCTTAGCGGTCGTGTCTGCAGTTACAACTTAATATCGCGATAACTACAAATACGTACGGAGCACGGAGCACGGCGCGGGACTCACGGGGGCGCGCTCCTCGGGCGGCCAGCTCCTCGAGATCGCCACAACCACTTGTAAATAGTGATCTGAAAATCAGGTTTTATTTAGTAAGTGATCGCTAGAATTTGAAGCAACAAAGTTGCTTTAGGTCTTTAATAATATTATATATAACATACAAAATGACTAGACTTGATGAGCAAGGGACGTTGTGTGACACATGATCAGCGAGTAAACGGGTCCAGTTATTGGTAGATATTCGATGCTGCAACTGCAAATTGTAATAAACACTTCACGGATGATATTGGATAGATAGTGGTAACTAGGCCATATGGTTAAAACATCTCGTGTGCTCTTGGGATTTAAATGGATGATACTGAGTTCAGTGACCACCAACAGGTATGGAAAATCGTTACAGCCAGAGTGCACTGTGTGAATAAGTACCACAAACTTGTGGTACAGGTATGTTCACAGCATATCACTTACAATTCCCATTCAAGTAGAAAAGTGTGTAGTTAATTTGTTTATTTCTATAAATATTTAAATATCAAAGTACGGCCTTGCTATAAGCTGGTGAAAGAATTACTATTAACGTAATTTTACATACTTAAAACAGCCCGGGTAAAGGTTTTCTTCCAAAATATTATAAAATAATATTAAACTTAAAGCGTAACTGTTTGCTTCCAACGCGGCGCGACTCAGCGGCTCAGCGGCGCCGCGGCGCGGACGTCGACGCCGCAGTCCCGTGTGTTTCCCGCGAGCGGTGTGTTGCTATAAAAACTAACCGTCGCGATAAGAGCCCTAAGCCCTCGTCAGGAATATTTTATTCGGTGCGGTAATCCTGGATATTGAGCGCGGTGTTTTCGTTAAAGCCGTTTTATATTTTAAAACTTTATTTACACGTGCCACCGAACACGGTCGCGTTTTATTACTTTTATTCGTGTGTTACAAATATCCATTGGAAACGAATCACTCGCGGAACAATCTCTCACGGTCGACACGAGTCGCAGCAGTAGTACTGTATCAAAAGTTTAACCTCTACGCGCAGTATTTTTGCAGGTCCACGTTCTGTGGAGTCATAATCTGCGCTGAGCTTATCCAGCTAATGTTGATCCCATTCAAAATTTGAAGCTAGTTTAATGATAACGCCTGCGACACTCGTGCCATGTTCAATGCGAGTTCATTTCAACGAGCTCCAAACGCCTTTGTTCATGAAAAGCAAATGAGTTCGCTGCGATGTGCACGAGTAAGATCGCTGCTGGAAACGACCGCGTTAAATTAGCACGGGGTTTCTGTTGTGTTATAGAAGTATTTTGGCGGAATAAAATGTAACGACGCATTTTGAGCTGTATAATACATGCACGTGGCCAACCGCTGTGAAGATCATCACTACTGATTTACTCACGCGCATATTAACTCATTACACGATTAAAAGGCCGTCAGTGGATTGAAATTTAAAATCATTTAATCGTATCGGTATCACTGACGCACTTGTGCCCAGCGCATATTTAAATTTAATTATTATTTTAATATTGTATGATTATGCTTTTACAGTAATTTATTTGTTGTTAATTGATAATCAACAGGTTCAATACAGTTAGTAACTTTACTGTTCGTAAACCTTGTTTTTTATTTAAATCCGTCGTGAGCTTTATTTTTGGACGACCTACCCCAAATTATCTTTCACCGGTCCTATTGTGCGCCGTCTGAATCATACGCTAATTTCGACAATAGTTGGAATAGTAAGCGCGTTCCGTCATGTTCATCCGAATATCTCGAGTGGAAATTTTCGTTTTGCATGAATTTTGTAATCATCGCGTTGCTTCCAGCAAATCTATGTCTTGCATTTGAAAGTGCGCCGGACCGAGCGGTACCGTTCCGGACAAGGCAATATTGTGTATAATGTTGAAATGTACGTTATATTTGCATGTAAATAAGATGTCTCTACACCGGAATAATTATACGGAGGAGCAGGTGCCGGCGGACGGTGGCTGGCGGCCGGCGGCCGGTGGCGGACGGTCCACGTAATTCCACAAGATTGGCGGCCAGCGCGTCACCTCGCGTCCTGCTCGTAATTTACATTTTCTGAGGATAACGGTGTTAGGGGATGTGAATATGATTAATTTATTTATTTAACTTTAGTTATCACCGCGACCTCACTATATTTGCGCGGGGCTTTGTTTGTAATTAAACGAGTTCCAACGAACTTTTCAACCCTTATTACTACACGTTTATTCGAGTCAATTTAATTTTTTATAGGGTCGTGGGTTTGGATTGATCTTTGTTGCTAGTATAAAACAATAGTATTGTCATTTTAACACATTTCTAATGTAAACTTATTATATAGAGAGTGTTAAGATGTTACCTGCGGGTCGCATTATGCATTCACGCTTTGCATGATTTGGCCAATTACATATACAATCAGTGTAATTAAATATAGGGTGAATCGATTATTCATCTAATTCACGACGATGAATAGCCGTCATATTACTAGCAGCCATAGCTGTTTTTCTGTGTCTTTGGAAGACCACGGGACGCGTCAATTGCGAAAGAGACATTTTGTCTTTGAGACGAAATACCGAAATAACATGCTATTATAACTATTATACAGATAGTTGATATTATTAGTAAAGCCAACACGAGATATTTACATATATACAGTTTATATTTAACGTTTAGAACACACTTAAATATTAAATAACAGCTTCAAACGGACACTGCTCCGTGGCCCAGACATTCATTTAATTTGCTGTCATCGTAAATTATTATGTAAAATCTTTTTAAATTTACTTGTTATGTAATGTTACGCCACGTTACAAAAATATTTATTATTTTCTTACTTTCGGTTGCATAATTTTATGAAAATGGCCCAAATTTTAAAACGGTGTATGTCGTACCAATCCCTACTCGTGTTGTAGACTACCACGTTACCCAAATATGTGAAACCGTTATTACTTTTTCATAAATTATTATTATCATATATCTTTTAATAACTTTTGCCATTAGGAAACGCTAAATCATTTTCTGTGAAAATGATTGTAAGGTTTGTTTGGTTACCTCGCTTGATACTCTCACGTGTGTATCGTGTGTTGTGTCGGCTGGATGTGGGCACTCGGCGCGTTCAAAGTTCCAGCACACATGAGACAATTTGTGCAGTACTCATAATTAGGTTCTAGTGGCCTAATTAGCGCACACTTTGCTTTGCGTAAATAAACTTTAAGTTGGCTAAACATTGTAGCTACTCGTATACCGACTCCACTGTTCAAAATCGGAGCTATTTGAAAAAAAAAACAATTTGGAATAAAATTTTATGGCTATATCGTACTGGTCAGATATTGATCGCTTCATAACATTATCATCGGGTCGGTGGTGAGTTGGGTGCTGCGGTGCCGGGGGCCCGTCCGCCTTTTTACAAATTAACATTCCATTTAATTGTGCTGTGAACTGTTACATATGCATAAATTGAAGTTCTGTTTGTGAATTTACAATAACTGCTTTCTGTTAATGAAATATGTTTTAAACATTTGTACGATGTCGGCACAACCTTTGTTCAAATTTCTTTCTTTTTATTTATCCTGAATAATCTCTAGATCGGCTTTTACGATTTTGCTTGGATTTTCACTAGAAGACTGGGGATTTCGTAAAAAGTGTGTCGCTACAGGCTAGAATGGAAAATATAGCATAAAACGTTCTCTAGTATCGTTTCCATTCAAATTGCTGAGGACTTTGTTGTTGTAGAGATCGAAGTGAACGATAAGCTAATGATTTACAATAATCTAAGTTTGCGTCCCATATACATGAAGCTACTAAAACATTCAATAACAAAATTGACCGATTTTTCTGATGATGACATTACCATTTTTATCTTAATAAAATGTCCCTAGGCATTCAATTAGAATCGAAGGAAAATGTTTTTGGAGATGTTTAAACAACTGACTCTCCCCTCTGCACCCTCCTCTGGGTCCCGTCCCCCGACGCCGTCCCCCGCGCGCTCGAGCGGAGTCAATCAGGTGGCAGTTCAGATGGCTTAAGCGTGTCAAATGGTTCGTGTCGATTCGAGGCTTTCGATCTTATGGGACGTCATTATTCACTTCCCATAAACCCTTTGCAATTCTTTTAGAAGTTTTTGCTCCCATTTCTTGGTATTATTATGGTATAGGTCGACTTTCGAGTGATTTATCAGAAATAGTCGAGGGAATAACGCTTATCTACGAGGATAAAAATATTCATGTATTTATTATGTCGAGGCAATCTGCGCATTCTTGTATGGCGTTAAATGGTGTGAGACGGTATTCTGGTTCACTTTCCTAAAAGTGAGAGCTGTAGGTACTCCACATGAGGCCTAACTCGTGCTTAAACATTGTAAAAACTGACGGATGTCAATAGAACACAAACTTGTAAAATACTTAGAATACCTATAGGGTAAAGTACATTCTTTATTGCCCAAAAAGCTACCTCTTCTAAACGTAGACCAATCGTAAATTACTTTGATAGGTATTAGTAGCAAAGTTGGAAACGGGCAGCATTCGGCTTCTTCGATTCTTTTTACTAGGAACGAGGATAACAAGTGCTGTTACGATGCTTCAATGGGGCTGTAAGTTTCGTATATTCATTTTACGAATAAATTCCGAATGTGTGCCCCGTGAACGAGCTCGGCTACTTCTCTGGCATAATCATTTTATCTGGCTGTAAATCTCCAAGCCAGAACATTTTATACAGCCGGAACATCCTAATACTTACAAAGGATGGCGTATAATTCATGTACTTGGTAACAAAATATAAAGCAGTATGCGTTTTAAACGTGCTTTAAAAACCATTGAGCACAGTGCGCGAGGAAAATAAAAGGCGACGTGAAATAGTGGCACGGGAGCTGGTGCCGCCACAGACTGCGTCGAGCGAGGAAGTGACGCGACCTGGTGGTGCGACCGTTCCTGTTTGTCATGTCATGTTATTGCTAGGGTTTTTATTTAAATATTGTGCTTTCGGAGTGTAAGGGTTTAATCTATATAAACCTTTGCTCCTAATGCAGCGTATGAACTTTGGATAAGGCAAAGTGGTATTTTTCAGGGATCGTTGAGTTCCGCACCATCCATCCAGTTTAATAGTGATAGTATTTAAGCATGGTGGTAGACTGTTTTCTTCTTGGTTAGCTGAACTCTTTATTAACCTCGTGTCACCGGCGACTTACAATGGTTCTGTAGCTGTCTTACGGCTTGAAATATATTTGTTTCACGGACTTCTATCTGTCGTCAGCTCTGTGGTTGGCACTATATAACTTTACAAAATGGCCGCGGAGTGATGCATCTATTGCATCTGCTTTGTATGTTTCATTTTTTATAACCCTTAAATGTCGACATAAAATTCAACTACATTTTATATTGTCGCAGTACCTTCTCTTACAGTATTTAATTTAAAGTAAATCATTAAATGTGCCTTATTATACATAAATATTCTAAAAGGTTTATTTTTTAATACTGAAGTTACATGAAAGTCCAGACGGTTCTAATGCGATGTAGCTAGCGTGCGCCTCTGGACCGTATAAAAAAACGTACAGTAATGTCAATTTTAGTCTGAGTATATGAAGTGTAACGAAAATTTACAAAGTGGTCGAAAACTGGACCTGACGGCTTGCACACGCTCTGCTCCCTCCTATATACAACCGGAGATACAGAAGGGAAGAATACCGCTTACCCTTGTCAGTTCCCCAAAGATGCCAGCCGCCAGGTATCTCGTGTAGTTTTCCCCGACAACAAAAAAGTACTTAGAAACTTTGCTGTCATGACGAATGAGTTTTCTTAGTGAAGTCGTTTCTTTGTCGCGTTGAACTCGGCTGAATAGACCCGGCCTATTACGGAACTCACTTTAAGTTTTGGAATTTAGACATGAGTTGCATTCCGACTTCCTATGTGAGACGTGGTCCGTGTACACCGCTCCTCTCGGGATGTCATCTGCATAACAATGAATGCCACGAGTTTGCTGTAGCATAATGCCATCATAATTGTACAATATACATTGCGACTACGGCGAGTATAGGCTAGACATGTGAGGCCCATTGTGACATTGAAACGTAAATTCCACGTTCCTGTGTTACTGGAAAACACTACTCGCTTCACGTTCGAGTGCAACAAGTAGTCGCAGTTTTTTTAATTACAAAAGTAATTTATAGTATTAATATGATTATGTAATGAAGTATTAAACGCGAACATGTACATCAATTTGCTTTTGTTTTAAAGTCGGTCAGGTTTGATATGGACATGACGGCGCGACAGCAATTGTCTAGATAATAATCTGATTTTAAGCAATTCCTGTCATGTGTGTAATTCCTGAACGTAACAAATTTATCATTCTCATGTAACCGGCCGAGCACTGGGTATATCTTGAGTTCCAAGGTGGCTGGAATTTAATTTGAATTGAGAGAGAGGAGCGCACGCATCTATAGGCTCAGCGGACGTCACAGTTCTGTCAAGAACTATTATGTCATTTAATTGTTTCCTTTTATCTAGATCAAATGCACACCAGTGCATAGCCTTCCAAGATAGACAAAATAATGTTAAGACTCTTATTCTGAACGTTTTAATCCCTTAATGTGTACCAGTAGAATCGATGAGATCACTACAGCTGCTGTTACGGAAGAACAAAGGATACTGACTTGACACCATGTGTTTCATCTACTAATTTATTGGAGTGCTACAGCGACCTGTTGTCACTCGCCAATAACAACAACCGGTTCTTACTTCCGCCGGTCGCGCTTCTAAGAATCGGACTTGTGGCGTGGGATCTACTGGTCTTAAGGGTTACCATTTTACCCAGGGGTGAACTCGTGTTCCCCGGTTGTGAGGCCGTATCCCAATGGCAGTCCAGAACACTGACTGCAATACCATGTCGACAGAGCAGGATGTGTTAAGAGACCGTAGAAGGCGGCCACCGGCTTGGTGGTAAGGCTTTGCGTTAGAATTATCAATTTTATAACGGATATTACTATATTTCTGTGGAACCTACCTGGCTAGCAGGTACCCGCTTGAGTTAGTCGCCAAATAAAACATAAAATATATTGTTTGGCTTCTACGGGTACCAGTGCTTCACGAAGGTGTTGTATCATCCAGGAGAAGACACGGAAAAAGAGACAAAATAGACTCCTCAGCACATCTTTTACATATTTTATGTACCATCGTTAATCTTGAAACTTTATATAATTTGCGACTTTCCAGCTATATATTATTTAATCAAAGAGATTCCTAGAATTGTAGGAAGTGATTTCATTATTCAAAATAAGTTGCAAGGTAAATTTAAACCGAGCGAAGTTTTCAAACGAATGATCATCTTGTTAGCCGAGTTTTCGGGCTGTTTAAAGAAACTATGAATTTTCTTTTACTTAAAGGAATTAAAAGCCTGCCTAAAAGTAAAACTTGATAGTTTCAGGCGAGTTATAAATTGCGCTCATTTAGAACTTTAAATCTTGGAGTCGGCGCGGCCGGTGGAAACTTAAATGAGACGGAACGTGTCCGGTGCGGCCCCGAGGTGATGGTCGCTTGGCTCAAGTCACAGCAAACCAGCGCATATCATTTGTTCTTTTTACTTTACATGTAATACTAAATTTCTATCTAAGTTACCGACAGACTAGCTTATGAATTACCGTCGAACATTGACATTAGCAGCACACGTATAGTTACTGGCTCTTCAATGCTCCAACTGATACAACTATAATTCATTTGATGCTGTTATTTACTTACTTACGTTACTTTGAGCCTGTTATCCAAATAGAGTAGAATTGAAATTGGGAATTGCAACATAGGGAATCATTCGCCATAGCTTTGTCCGATGTTCAAGTGGGTGATGGGGCAGAACAAGTTGCTTTGGACTCGACAATGAATGGATCCCCGTAAAATGTAAGCAGATATACCGAATTAAACTTTTACAATGTTAATATTTTCACACGCTTCGGTGAAGAAAACATTGGGAGGAATCATGTGCATCTGAGATTTTTTCATAATGTTCGCAAAGGTGTGGGTAGGTTGCACGTCGACAGCGTGGCGTCTGTGCCTTTACGTCATGAGAGGACACGTGAGCAGCAATGGGGCGTATAGGGGTTGCAATGAATTAATTTAATCATGTTCTTTTACTATACAGACTTCTTCTTCTCTACAAGAAATTTAAGAAAAAACCAGGACTAAGTCCGAGATCTATATATGATACATTTAAAAAAAATACTTGAGAATATTAGGTTTTCCAGATTCCCACGACTACATTTTGTCGTCCTAGATTAGTCCTTAGATTATTTCTTCAAAGACCTATCAATCGAAACATAAAGGGGAAATTAAATACTGAACTCCTAGGAGTTACACAAAATTTTAAAAAGAGTGTATAAAAATACCTCATAGTTTCTTCATTCATGAAGGATAAATATCGTGCAATCAACAATAATGAATGTTAAATATATGATAGTTACAGCAGCACACCACAAGAAACGAACTAAAATCTACGTTGAGAGCATCAGGCGTTACTGTCCGGAAATTCATTATTATTGAGTGAGTATTAGTCTAACATGAATTATGGTATAGACTTTAAGACATGCGTGACACCTTCCTCTGCATCGCGACATTGGTGTGAGTAAATTTATATTTTTGTCCTGTCGGTGTCAGATCGATGTCACAGTTAGGCGCTGATATGAACATTATTTGTTTAACCAACTTCCGCAGTGTCACTGTTATCTTCTGATGTATTGTAATACGACATGATTACAAAAACCAGGCAATACACATATTGACATCATTGTTAACAGTGTTTTGAGACATTTTCTTTAGACTTGGTCCACGCGGAGCCCGAGAGAATAACTTTGGAACCGGTCCGAGAAAGAACAACTGGTAGAACGACGTGTTCCGAATGCGGACGCCGCCGCCGCCGCAATCATATCGTGTCGATACACTGTAGGTATAAGGAATACCTGTCTAATCGCAAGCTCCTCCTTGGGGACTTACCAATTGATGAAATTATTCCATTGGCACCGGATTATGTTCGTTACACACGCGGCCGCCTGTTCAGCCAGCGAGAGAGTCGATGGTCGAGTGTGCACGTTGTCTGTGACGTTATGTTAATTACATCGTAAATTGACACGTGGCATGTTACTCTTATTATAAATGCGAAAATGTGTTTGTTTGTCCTTCTTCCATGGTGCAATAGAGCGTCGCTATGGTATGATTTTTGGTTTGGAGATAGCTGGAAGGACGACAAGTAGTATAGGCTACTTTTTACCACGAATGAACGTCTCGTTTCTGTGGAAAGATCCATTACCATGTATATTTGGTAAAATTCAAGTTAGTGTCTAACAATAAAGCGTTGCCTAGCAACCAATGATATAAATCTAATATCTTTAAACGAGCAATTCTTGTATATATATATCAACGATCTCGGAAACGGCTCCAACGATTTTTT
>DWPA01001946.1:0-16969 GCA_018251375.1 Calpodes ethlius
GCACGAAAAATTTGAATTGCCTCTCCTGGGTCAGAAGTGTTATACAGCCATTTTCGAAGAAGAAAACCATCCTCTAAAGAAGTTCTAGTAAGTAAGATGTGGTGTGAAATGAAACGTTACAGTCACCTGACTCATCGTCGTACATCACTAGTAACTACCGAAGTCGAGACGAGTGACAGCACTCGTTTCTTTCTTGGACGTATTGAATACGACGTAAGTTATGTTTAACTTTCGGCCCCCGGAGGTTAGTTACTTGGAGCGAGTGAAGAATTCTTTATTCGACACGTCTCACTTCGTACCATTACTCTTGTTTTCGTGTTTCTGCATTTAAATGTAACGTGATTATATGTATAGCATATTATAGCCTCTTTTTTTTCTTGCAAAATATTTCGTGATGTGTTGTTACGTCATTAACGATTGTTTATCGATAATTACCAATTATAACAGTAGCTATTAGGAGAAAGTACCTGTAGAACGAATAAGTTTAAATTTTATATCCAGCAAAGGGCTGTTTATAAGGCATATTCAAGCCTTCCGTGACTTTGTTTTTATGATTTATAAGACAGTTTATTTATATCAAAATACTGATTTCAGATAAGAAGCACTATTTATGATTGTGTGCATTCAATTCGGGAATCAAATATTATTTTTGTAAAAACATGTCACATTATACGCATATCTCTCTCTTTCCCTCTCTTACAAACATCTGGCAAAATTGCCTATACATGGCGAGAATGTTATTGTTACTTAGATAAAAATAGGTAAATAAAAAAGTATTATACTCACTCGGGGGTAACGATGAAGAATCCCCGCGAGGTCTGGTAGATCTTTCGTTCTTGCATAAGCTGAGCAAGCGTGTCGTACACGACCTCTTGCGAGGGCGTCTGCATGGACGGGAACTTTGCTGAGAGCGAGGTCCGTAGGCTTTCCAACGTCGCTGACTGTCCCTGTTGAAAGAGTAGCTGGTTAGTGAGTAAAGCCGCGGCCGCCCTGGCGAAGCTCGGATGCGACTGGACGAGTTTTTACGTAAGGTGTCAAAAATGCGAAATATTTCTATGCGTATTTGTATAATTGTAACATTTATTTTGGTTTGCACCGTTATTGTTGTTTACTAAAAGAAAAAAGTGAAAAAGTAGTACTTTTTTGCAATAACCGATATATACTTTTAATAATACCACAAATTGTTTAATTATTTAAGAAGGGTTACAGAAAAAAAAATTATTTTTGTTATGATACAATTTTTACTTTCATCGTACAAACTTATTACAAACTTTAATGCGGTAAATTTAATAACAGATGATGGACAATCATTGACATTCTCAGTAAAATCAGAGTATTTCTTAAAAATAAGTTTAAGTACAGAATTCAATGTCGCATCGCTAGAACCTCACCAGTGCGGTCGCGGCCTTAGTTTAGGTTTCTTCATAAAAAATGTATACGGTGGCTTTTGGACAGAATTTTCTACACTTAGATTAACCAATAACTCCATCATCAGTCCACAGAGTAACTTGGAGATCTGATACTAGACTCGTGCGTACGAATCAGGATTTCTGCATCTTTTTGGCAACGTACCATCGATACATCTAATGTCCATGGGTTATAATGACTACATGACATTAAGTGGCTCATTAATCAACCGTTTATGACAAAGACACGTAAGTGTGTACCTGAAGTAGGCCATTAATGAATCGAGTAGTAGAAAAAAAAAGTAAAAAATTAAATGAAAAATGAGAATGATTACACTATCTGAAAGTCTGCAATAATTGTCGGTGATCAACAACGTCATGTCAAAGACGATCAGAATTAGGATTCGTAACTGTGAATGATAAGTTTCTTCATGACCGTAATATATTTCAGAGATTTTGAAGCATGTTACTCTTATGCATCTTGTAAATCTGCGTCAACATTAACGTCAATGGATGCGTCTAAATTAACGCTTCAAAAGTTTGGCATCGGTCATCGGTGTTACTTTCTTACCTTTAATTAACATGTTAGGACGGAGATGTCTCAGGGACGTTAAATAATAGTTGATAAAATGAAGAAGAGTGTGTCCAATAGCTCGTCGGACTAAACCCTGTATTATGGAGTAATGTCTAGGTACCTCTATGGCAAAGTTACAACTCTATTAAAGTGAAAGAACGTTTTGTAACTTCCTATATATACTTCTAGCATTACTTTATGATGGGGTTATAATAATGATGATTAATTCCAATAATTTAGAGATCAAAAGCAATTTTTAATTTAATGACAAGGATAAATTTATAGATAAATCTAAGTACGCATAATAACATCTACTAAAACATTAACAAATTACGAAGCTTTTTCTAGCATTACAAACTTTCTATAGACAAGACAATCTTAAATAGATCATTGTTAAACTAAGTACTTTTTATTCAATAGAGTATATTATACATAATTAATGGATTGAGAAGAAACGTGGGCGTGTAAAACAAAGGGCGTTGCTTCTAAATTCTTTCAACGAGAACAACTGGTTTGTATTTATGGACGGAATACATCAGCTATCGTAGACGCGAATGATATTGTTATCTCATAATGTCAGAACTGGCCTTTAAATGATTTAATATATCCCGTTGAAACTGGTCCGGCTAACCCGAGCAGCAAACACGTGAATAATTCGTAAATTGAAAACAATATGTGTTCAACATTCACGAATAATTTATTGTTATAATATACAACTGTTTCGAACGTCAATTATTGTAATTGAAATATATAAATTGTATACATTACCATAAATGTGGATTAATATGTTTGAAGCAAGTTATAAGTTTTGTTTTTTATTATTTATGTAGCGAACTTTATAAATGTTTTAAAATATTGTAAATTTGTTTATATTCATGTATCTAGGTGGATTTTTTATGAAGCTAACTTTATCAATGTTTTACAATATGGTAAATTAGTTCCTATTTATGTACGTGTAAGTGATATTATTGTGTTAAAAAAAGATTTTTTTAACTGTTAAAATAAAAGTGCAAAACATAAACTTAAATTTTAATTTGCACATCGACTAAAAGCTACGAGTTTAGGTAGAAACTTTGTTAAGGGTCCGCTCGGTTACAAGTGTCCTTAGGACGCCCACTGCGATAATAAATACAAAATTGCGTTCAGTTTTAGAGAAAGGTGCGTAGATGGAATTCAAATTAAATCACTGAGAACAGGATCAATTCAACCATAGCATTTGACTTAATGACTTGTTACAATCTGCCGCGCCTGACGTTTGCGAACGATATGATTTAAGTAGCTAGATATTACTAGTTTGGTAACTGGATGTCTGCAATAACAGTATTCAGTGCAGAAATAGTATAATCTCACAACGGTGTATTTCGTCCTGGTAAATAACTACGGAATAAACGATATAATGTGTGAAGGTGCTAAAATATATGACAGACTAGCTGAATATTTGTGACAGATAATCACAGTGGCGCCATCTGTCGAAAATTTGTCAGACCAACTCAGAAATCTTCGTGGGCTCATACACAACAACTTTGCCAAAGATCATCACATGATCTAATGCATAGTTTACGATTCTATAAAGGACATACAGACAAACATTAATTTTTCTATATATAGATTACCAAAAACAATTCAAAATCAAAAAAATATAAATAAGTTTAATAAAGAAGCCTTAAATTGTGTAATCAAAAATATAGATGTGTAATTCAGCTATTTTGTAATATGAACTGTATTTAGATTGCTTGCATACTCACTGTTGCCTATTTTACTATGTAATATTTTAAGTTGTCTTATAAGAGAAATTTTGTAATTTTTTGAGACAATAAAATTCTTTAAACGAAAGTATAAATAATCTGTGGTCATCCTTGGCGAGTTCTTCACCATAACGACTTATGTATTGTCGTGTACGGGTCTCGTGTGTGGAGCTTAAAGGTGCAGCCACACTAGTGATAGTGTTAATTAATATCGAACTGTGTCGTTGTCTTTTAATGAAGAAGCGGTCAAAAGTAACGTCGGTGCTTTATTGTACTTTATTTTGTAACCTTATCAGCTAATTAAGGTTTAAGTAAAACTTAAGTTAAATCTTTTGATTATTCCAAGATACGATATGACCGTAACATTTTACAAAAACTTCGATATAATGAATTTGTCGATATGGAAAGAAAAAGCTATAATTAAGTCTGGAGAATATTAGAGGTATACTTTACTCATGAACCCAGAAGGACGGACAGAACTGGGGATAATAATAGAATATAATATCGAAACCAGTCTCATTACTGGTACCTACGTCAACACAAGAAAGCGAGTTGTAGACAGTGCAGTATTGGCTGTCAAATTTTAAGAATATGACGCAACCAAAGATTGGCATCCACCATACAGTGCAGCTCACACGTTTCAAACATCTTGTAACGCCGGTTAAAACTCCGTCCCACTTTGATATCTAAACCAGACCTGTCTACGGCATTCTATTGTGATGGTTGTACCTTTCGTAATGGTGACAAATTTCGTGGGTACGCCTCCGGTATGCCAGATAAATGAATTCGCTTCCAATCTAGATTTGTAGATACAGGATTCCAGCGCGCTTTTGTAACTGGGCTTGTCCAGGCCGAAAATACGAATGCGCAAATTGACCTAAATTCTATAGCCATTACTTTAATATCTGTCACAAATATTTTATTGAATGACGCTAAGGCGTATCTTGAGTAAGGTACTGCGCAAACCTGTGTCCACTGTCGGACATTGGGACCCGGTACCTGTCAATTAGTATGAAGTAAGATCACCAACCGTAGTGATAGTGGTATGAAACTCAATACTCCCGCCCGACCAGGCTACTTAGATAGAACTCCTACACGGATCATAAAATTTTCGAAGTTATGTACGTTATTTAAACCGTTTATTATTGAGTTCCATGAACCAAAACTAGCCGAGAACTGCACCTATGTATCTGAGTTCTAATTTGTGTAAAGTCCATAAAAGTATGCTGTTCTCAACTAGAGTTTTAACATCGTAAGTCAGCTAGAATGATTTTAATCCGGTCAATAACATTTGCTGATCAGTAGGGAAACTAATCAAATTTTGCAATTAACTTCCTAATATCCAATTACATTGATAATGATGAAAATTGAAATATGTAATAAACTTACTTTTGCTTGGTTTTTTGGTTATTTTGATTTCAATTATAAGGAGTTGTAATATTTCAGGCACATTGTTTTTCCAAAATATATTAATTTAATATGAAATGATGATGATAATTCTTGATTTTATACGAAGCCAATGTTCCTATCGACGCAATACACAAAATGAAAAATATTTAACTCGTCGACAAATAAATATTTTTATAAACGAGAACTTATTTATAAATTCCAATTCCGCGATCATTATAGCGGCCACTTCGGGTGATTTATCGTTTAAATTGGATATAAAAACTGGACAAAATGCAAATGGCTGACGTTACTGCCCCGACGGCCATATAATGCTGACTTCATTGCTATACTATTTTAGGGCTGATTTTGTCAAACTCAGTGTATTATAATAGCTTGGTTCTAAGTTATAAGTCTAAGCGATTTGACCGTGACATATAATATACTTTACAACTATAACTATAAATAAACGAATTATTTTCTGATGAAGTTAAGGATTAGTTACTTTGTAGCAAAGTAACTAAATATTAACTTTATCAGAAATTAATTCTTTAGTAAGTTAATAAGGATTAGTTACTTTGTAACAATGTAATACATTTTTAACTTCATGAGAAATTAAATATAAAGTTAAACTTGCATTATTAAGTAAATACCTCTACATTACCTAATTTGACAATACACGAAACTAGTTTACGTTATTACAAAGTAACTAAGTACTAACTTTTATTGTTTTTTTTTTTAACGAAAGAAATATCTCGTAGATATTAATAAGGCTAATCCCATCTTGAATTCACGCAACAAATAAAACAGCTTGGTCCAATGCTAAAAATATGCAAGACAAGTTCGCCACACTCGAAACCGGAATGGTACTATTATTTTTTTACATTCATGGTCAAGTCAAGAGTCATCATTCCGGTATTAGGCAGGCATCGAACCTCACCGGTTGCGAAATTCCAGTTACAATATGCTAATCCCTAATATCGTTATGCATTGAGATATTTAAGTTTTTTGGTTTTAATAAAACGTATCTTTTTATTTTTAATGCAGGTATCATGTTTAAAGTTTAAGATGTAAGCGTAAGGGGATGGTTCAAATGAAATACACTTTCTTCTTCTATATATCTGTATCTTCATAAAGCTGAAGAATTTGTTTGCTTGTTTGAACGCGTCAATCTCAGGAACTACTAGTCCGATTAAAAAAAATATTTATTGTTAGATAGCTCGTTTATCGAGAAAGGCTACTTTTTATCCGAAGTACGCGAAATATTTCCCACGAGACGCGGGTAAAGCCGCTGGCAGAAGCTAGTGTAAATATAAACGCCTAATATTCTAATACTTCCATTTATAATTTATCCAACATATTACTCACTCATTATATTAATTTTGTTCGTAAATGATCATAATGGTCGGACTACGTCATAATTTCAGTCAATTACATGGTACAGTAATCACGTGGACTTTGCAGATTCGTTTTGAGGCAGTCATCATTAATAAACCTTATTACCTGTGACGTAAGGTCCATGATACAGTCGCACAGTGCCTCTGGTAACGGCGTGAACTGTCCCTGATATGTCGGTGTGACGATGCAGTCTTCAATATCACCTGTAACAAAATGAAAGTGTTTAAGATAACGATCGATAGAGAAATAAAGATAAGAGTGGATGCGAGACAAAAAGTCGATTAGCCAGAAGAGAAATCAATGCTGCCGTTAAGATAATTTAAATTAGGAACTTAATGATTTTAGGAAAGCGTAGTATTTAGGAATATTTTAATAAAATTCTTTAAAAATTACTTTTATAAGAATTGATTTCTGTCCAGAAACCTTTGCAACGTTACGATTTCTGTCCGATCTAAATTAATAAACTTGACAACCATAAACTATGATATTTGTGAACAAGCTCAAACTAAATAGAATATGATATGAACAGCTGACGTCACTGCTGTTCGGTGTCACGTGACTTGGGAGCGAAACCAACGGACGATAATCCCACAGTGAGACAGTTGGACAGTGTAAGGCGTGCTTTACATAGTCGGGTCCACTTAATTCGGCACAGCCGGGCGGTAAAATTAATGTTTGGAAATTTATAGTATTTAGATTTGTTTATAGATTTTCGAGAAATGCGGCAATCAACATAGCTTACTTATATCGGAGGTCTTTAGACGAAGTAAAATCTTCCGAAACCTGGGTTAACTTCTCCATTAATTTGCACTTAATATGCTATAAGCTTCTTCAGCTATGTTGCGAAGTGCCTTATAGTGGACTAATAATAGGTTGTGGCCATCTATCGCCAGGCTAGGCCAGTCGCATTTCTGAATAGTGAAGTTAGTTAGTGTAAAAACCTATTGGGTCAAGTCAAATCCTATATACGAAAATATTACGAACGGAGTTCTGGTTGCTCTGTCGATCGGTACCAGTCAAATATTTTGTAATTTCTTCAACTGGTTGATGTTGAAAAAAAACATTGTCGAATTGAATGTGCCGACCCGTCCTTGTATGCTCCACGCCTTAATGTTTTAAATAAAGTACTAGACATAAAAAAAACATTACAATTTCATATGCACCAAACGTTCACGATAACAAAATCGAAGTCGTAAAGACAGTGCGAATAGACAATCACGTAAATTTGCGCGGCGTTGGGCGGAATTAACGTGCGCTCCATAAATTGTCTCCGCACAATGCATCCACCACGGACCGCAGCCCGCGGGGACTAAACTTGGAGCAACGCCAAATTGTATCTGAAGGCTCCAGTGATGAACTAGGTGCTAAATCTATCAGATAGCTAGTTAAAACGACCTAACAGAATTTTTAAGTTAACCTTGTTAATGCGTACAGTACTTGTACATTCATGCAGAGTAGGGAGGGAATGAAAGCGCTCTATAAATTGTATCCACACAATGCAGCCACTGCGGATCGCGACCCTCCGGGATCCATATTGGAGGATTGCCAAATTATACTAGCACATTCAAGTTATAAGCGGCTGTGGTTTTACTCGTTGTCTGCTAATATTATTGTTTTAAATAAAATTGTTTTCTACATACCGTTTTATACATACATTTACTCCATACCTTTTTATTAATTATTTACAGAAATTAAAGAGATAATTACAGGGTACGTTTTAGAGTCATCAAATATTTTGAATATGAGTCTCAGATAAAATATTAAGATGCAGCTAGATTTGAGAGTAAACATGTGTTACATAAATTGTGCTCAAACAATGCAGCTGCAGTCTTCAGGGATTGTTGTTGGAGCGACGCCAAATTGGACTTTTTGGGGCAAAAGATGAGGTTGTGCGGATTATGAATAATATTAATATTTTGTTAGCTATCCGTTTACATAATTTAATGTACGTCTAATGGATTCTTTTTTGTTATTATCACAACCCATAACTGTCCCACTGCTGGGTTCGGGTCTTCTCACATTGTGTGGGGGTATAGACCATAGTCCACCACGCTGGCCAATTGCGGATTAGTAGACTTAATGACTTAGACTTATATTATTGTATCATATAAATTTTACAAATTAAAAAACAAGAAAAAATCATAATTATATACAAGAGTTTTTAAATCTTATTCATAATTAAATTATGAGCTAGAATGAATAATTATGGGAATATTTTTATTAACAAAGCTACTTATATTGTTGTTATAACATATGTGATATTATATATCTCTTTATGTCGTGACTTGGACCTCTATAATAAATAACAGGGATTAGTGACGGTATCATTCCTCTGAAATAACTCTACGTCATCCAGCTAGCCGTATCAATACCAGAGACTGCGAATATGAATAATGATCACAGAATTTAAAAATCACGAAAATGTATTTTTTAACATTTATTTAACTTACTTATATAGGTAGCGGAGAATGCTTAATTTTTTTGTTAATTATTCTTGTTACTCTTTAAATCATTGAGTTAATGTGAACTAAATGGACAGACAGAAGAAATGTCTGAATATTGATTCTTAAACATAAGATTACCAGAAATCTATTTACATAAGTGAGACAAACAATTTGATACCTTAAAGCGAATCGTTTTTAAAAAAAAGAACAAAATCAAGGTACAGGAGAGCAAAATATTTGTAATCAATTTTTTTTTGCTCCATTCACGTCAAATCCTTAAACACCTTTTTGGGCTATGTAAGAGATATTTAATTAAAAGAGAGTACTATTTTAAAATTTAATTAAATAAAATCAGGTAACAATTTTTATTTGCGGAAGGCAATTACGTTTTTCCAAACAAACATTTATTCCTTTTTACAGATCCCAAAGATATATCTTAAATTAAAAGATGAAATGAGGTTAGCCTAGTTTAAATTCGGTTCAACAATTTTGCTGGTTAACTTAGACGCACAAACACACAAACAAAAACTCATCATTAGGTTTCGAAAGCACAAACAGCCATTCTAATTTTATTTATTTGCATAGATATTAACTTTAGTCAATAGGCAATAACATGGATGGTTTGTCTGCAGAGAGGCAGCTCAATAAAACAGTATGGCGGCGGTTGTCGCATGTAAATGGCGCGTACCTCTCGTAATAAGCGTATTTATTTTATTCATTCCATCCGTTGAGCAAACAAATAACTGTCTCGTAATATCTAACGAAATTTCCTAGTTCTTACCAGGTAACTGTCCATTATACGATTGCATTCTTCAATAAATATAAATACTAATTACTGCGGTGATTATTCCATTACTAATGCAACAACCACAACGTTTTATGTATGTAAATTAAGTTATATCATGAGAGTATTTAAAAATAAATACTGTGCTGCCTATTTCCGTAAATATTAAACTTAAAAAATTTCGTCACGCAAATTCTGATAGATTTAAACTATTCGTTAATGATTAAAGATAAATATAGTGCAACATAACGGCACCAAGATTAGGAAGTGCCACGCGACAAATGACCTTTTATCTTTTAGCCGTCCATCGTTATTCTGTTGACATATAATTACAACTTAACAGATCTGAAACTACGAGCTCTTTTTTCATACCAAATTAAAGTCTCGTGGTCTACAACTCCGAGGAGATGTATTATTTGATTAAATGTGACATAATTGCATTGTCTTAAGCATAAATTTTCTTTGAGGTACAAGTCCGTTTTAGTATAAATAATTTAATATAAATAATAAGTAATGGAATTTCATTACATTATCTCCAAACAAACAAAAAATGAGGCAATTTGATGTATCGTTTCTAATATAATGGTCATATGTTATTTCATTTTATTTATTTATTCATGGAAAATTCATCTCTACTCATAAATGTCGGGATACCCGTCAAAACAAAAAAAGTAACGAATTACTTCAACAACCGCGCAGGATTAGACAAAGTTTTTAATTCTACGAACGACATCGTAGACTAAATGTAGTGGTTGATAATTCCATAATTTGCTAATATAATCCACATCCGCACGTCATATGATCTGGGTGGAAGCCACATTCTATGCCGGTGTCTAATTGGCGCTCGCGCCACGCATATCCTCTCGCAATAGGAAATGCTAGTTTACAATAAGCAGTTGCTTACACAACGTGTGATACCGACATTTTAGTTACACTAACTTACCGGCTGGGGCTGTCTGTGTCATCTAATATGTATGACGGAATACTAACCTATTAAATTATGTGTGAGTGCATCCACATATTAGATACTGTTTATGGAGCAACAAAATGTGTGCGAGAAGAACCTTATTACCGCTATCGTAGTAATTAAGTTTGCTGAGTTGAGAAACATTGTTCAACTATTAGAAACAGTCAACATGTGGTAACAAGCGCTAACATTTGTTATACAATATTTCTACTCCTCAGGTATAAAACATTTTTTTTCATACTACTCACAACACGGGATTTTATTGCGAGGGTACGGATGTGTGCTTTATTTATTGATATTTATTGTCTATTAAGTTATATGCTGTTTGTATTATTACTGGCGTATTGGTTTTCGTATTCCACATATAATTTATATATTTAATTAATTAATCTTATTTATAACATCCTAAATTAGGGTTACAAAGGGTGGAGTTAATACCTAATGACATTCACTACCAATCAACTAAGGATGGCGGTGAGAACTTGTGGTAGGTGATTAGAAAATCCGCACTATTTATAATAGTACATAAATAATATATAATATATACTATTTATAACGTGACCAATGATTTTAAGTTTTGCTCCCGTATCAATATTTTAAAAACGACTCTCGAAGGAGCTTTTCTGATTTCCACTGGGTAATACTAACTGTTAAGTAAGATGACAAAGTAACAATAGTAACGCATGGAACGTTACAAGTAGGCAAACGTGTGGTAAGTCGTCGTTTTAAGCAAACAATTAGGGCCACGGTGACAAGCTCGCTGTTTGTCGAGGTGCGAGTAAGAATGGCACAAAGGCTTTTGGCGAGACAACCTTAATTTAAGTCCTCTGAAATGTCAAGTCTGTTACAACTTTTTTTTCAGAGAAATTCTTAAATCGTCTGAATAATTGGGATTGACCCGTTGCCTTATTTTTTTATTGTGGTTAGCTTGCTGTTTGTAAGATTGTTTGTATGTTTGTTTGGGTAGAATTATGTAAACTATCTAGAGGTACTTACTCTTATCCTATGAAGCTGACATTTTTCATATTAGTTTAGTTTTGTTGACAATCGTGCACTTTCAAGATTAAGTATGACTTCATACACAACTCAACATTGACTTTAGACGCGGGAACTTCTCATTAGAAATCAGAATTTTGCACATATTTATACAAGGAATGATGAGTTTAAGTTTATGTTTTCGATCTGAGTGTGTTCTTGTCTTTTGTGCATTGTCCATGGTTTCCACGATACAGAGAATCCTTCTGTGTAGTTATGAGTATTAGCGTTGTCATATTAATTAATTAAGACAGTCTTAATCATTATAGTAATCGGTTACTAACGTATCCACCGAATATATGTATCTGTATTAGAAAATCCTATTTCTTAGGGAAATAACTTACTGGTTCAATACCGCATTATACTCGCGCTTGCATACAGTTTAAAACAATATGCACCTGTAAGTTGCACTTGAGGTTAAGTGATGTTGAGTTCGCGACTAATGTGGCTGGTGCAGCGTGGGAGCAAAGTGCCGATAAGTAGCGTGGGTCGAAGCGCGCCGCGCGTTTCTTGTTATTTCCACCAGTAAATACCTGAGTTTTCTTACAAATTGCAATTACCTGCGCCTGGGCGTGCCTACAACCTCGACAATGACAGATAATCAAGTTATTGAAATACGGATTATGTACGCTATTTAATATGACTCGTCAATAGTGTAGGTACATATGTGACTGCCTTCGCTTCGAATGTTTAGATGGTGATTTGTGATTCGATTGGAATAAAATAATCGATAAATATTACCCCAATCTGATTGCAATTAATAAATGAAAGCCGTATGTAAATTGGTTGAGCCGCTTCTTAGTTTATCGTGAACATACATACATTTTTTTTTGTAATGGAATGTATTGTGTCAATAAATAATTCCAATGAAAGGTTTTTTATAATTGAATCAGAGACATTTTATGTTAATTATTTATAGACATTTCGCTGATGTATGTGTGTTCATAAAAGTATTAGAGCACACTTAATTCGTACATGCCGTAATCATTACGTACAGTTATATAATAAACAAACAGATAAAGAATTAAAGATACATATTTAATGTATTGATAATCTATGCACGATGTTTTGCAGGTGCGCATCAGCATACAGCTGTAAAATTGATGTTTCCTCTACCAATGAAATGTGTGACTTGCGACACCTAAAACTTTCTACCCGTAATAGTATTCATACAAGGTATTAATAATTTTAAACATACACGCATTTTGAACAATTTGTCCATCCCTTTACATTTCGTCCACAAACATGTATCACTAAAATGGAATAAGTAGCTATAAATTACATTGAAACAAGTTAAAATGCAAACCCTCCTACGTACTGTTTTTCCATTACCTCTTTTTCTTTTACCTTGTCGTAAAACAGGGTTTGCAAAAGGAAAAATATATTAAATTAACAAATACTTGTTTATTCGGAGATTTCGAAGTTATTTAAAGTAATAAACTTAAACGACTAAGAGTTAATGGGGTAGATTAATGATAACTTAGGAGTACTAGTAATGCTTAGTTTGATCCTCTTTTAGGAGAAGATTTTTTCAGCAACTATTAAGTAAAAGAAAGTACTATTTCGGATGTGTAGCTTATTAGAACCACTATGGAAAACAGAACCAATCAGTTGATGAACTTTAAATTAGATTTAATAATTAATTAACCATAATCATTCCATAGTAATTTATCATCAGATGGGATTGTATTCATTGAGTTATTTATAAAATAAAAATAATAATAATATTTATTGCTTAATAAACTTGAATCGTGCGGTTGGCAACCCTGTGCCACGTGGGTGTTCGCTCGTAAATACCTTTTTAAGAGCAGGTTGCGAAAAGATAAAACCGCGATTTTTATGCATTTTTACCGCACAACATTTCACTGTTGATGAATCATTGCAACATAACACTTGATTACAGCACTCTTATGTTATTGTTAGCGGTGTAACTGTTCGCACAGTTAGAACTCGGCTAGGAAGTGGCCGAGGCTAGCCGTAAGTCGTAAATTGTTTGTCAGTTAAACCCCTTTTCACCGTTGTATTAGTTTATTTTGTTGACTTAAGGAATAGCATGAAGTTCGCGATGTTGACTGATGACACAACCTTATTCTTAACCTGTGCTGAGATAATAGTTAAATATAATAATAAAAATAACGTTAATTCAGTATGAAATTGTTCAACACTCTTCACTTATTATACTGTTTAAAAATATTAATAATTTGAATTTTTAGTTACCCTCAAAGAAAAAAAAATGTTCGAATTTAAAGTTGTAGTACAAAAATGGAACGTTTTATTTTTAATTTTGGACGTGTTAGGGGACAGAATATTAACATACCATTTTACGCCGGAATCCAGGATGTCATAATAAACGACAGAAGGCGGCCCTGCTTTGGTTTGGCTTTGCATAATAATTATATGATTAATATTATTGTTGTATAATTAATATTATTACTGGTATTGTTATTTTTTGTGATACCTATCTGGTAACTATCAAATTCGTGCTTGAGTTAGTTGCAAACTATGCCTCATACTGAGGCTTAATAGCCGGGAAAATTGAAAATTTATGTTAAATATAATTTAAGCCAAATTTATACACATACATACCATATAACGATGAAAAAACAATGTAACTGTTTCTCTTAGCCTCCTTAATACGATCTAAAGAACTAATCAAAATTCCTTTGTTACCAATATAATTTTAACTCGCGAATTTCGGTCAAGGCCTTACTAACCAATACATTATTAATTCACCCACAGAATAATCTGATCTTAAACGTAAGGATAACTTAGTAAGGATTAATTACTAAACATAATTACTAGTGAGCGATTCGTGTCAAACGTAGCCTCGTCGCACCTTAGATCTAATGGCTATTTCGTGACATAGGACTTTGTTTATAAATATAATAGTTTATAAGCCACCTAGTTCGGCCTTATACAGGTAGTTGATGGTAGCAAATTTCTTAAATATATTTTACTGATTTAATTCCACTTATCGCGTAGATCGATCTATTTAAATATACTATATTATTATATTTTAATGTTAAATAGTAGTAATATTTAATTTTTATTTCTATCTATCTATCAGGCTTTAAAGGTCCACTACTGGACACAGGCCTCTCCTAATTTGCGTCACTCAGACCGGTCCTGAGCCTTATGAATCCAGTGAATACCAACTGTCTTTTTCAGGTCGTCAGTCCTGGTTGATTTTAATATAATCTTTAAATAGATCGAACTATGATGATAAATGAAATTAAGTCGACAAAAATACATTTAGGAAAATAAATAAATGATTTAACTATGTCAATATTCAAATATTATGATTATATAGGCACAAACATAGCTATAATTCATTATTATGTAAAAACAGCATGAACATCGCAGTTGTTTTTGAAATTATCGTAGCAAAACAGCTCGCGACTTTACAAAAATAATGTGTAAACATTGTGTACCACCAATTCTGGTTTAAAAAAATACAAAATTCATTGAATTATACAACAAATGATAACAAGTTATGATAAATAAATCTGTATATTATACATAGAGAAATAATATTATATTTATTTTCAAGAACAATGTAGAACAGAGTAACAAAGCATAGTCCATGAAAAGTTTATATCATTAGAATGTATGTACGTATATAAATAAACATTTGTTATTATGATAGTTGTAACAATTACAATAATCAAATAAAATAAAACATGAATTAATGTCAAAGTAAAGTAACTGTTTTACAAAATGAAATATGATTGAGTTCATACATAATTTCTCGTAACTTTAGCTTGAATTAAAGATTAATCGCTGACTCAGAAGTTAACTTGTGAAGTTATAAAGCTTATTTATAATTAAAGTGAAGTTTAACTACTAAGAATATTTGAATCAACAAATCCGGAATGCGTGTCGTGCCGGGCGGCGTGCCGCAAACATTCCATTTTCCTTCCTGTCAAATTGTAGGATTAATTAAATTTACTTAAGCCTTTTTCGCGTGACGCATGCAACCCGTATGAGCGACAAATAGACGTATCTACGAGACCTGTATCGTTACAGTTGAAGTAAAAAGATTGGTATTACTAAACCCAAACTGTGTTGGCTTTCAGATTAAAAGTTGAAAGTCATTTTTTTTTTATAATCCTATTTTGCTTAGACTTATTTCATTTACGGTATATTTTTTAATAACATTGCTGCTGTTTTTTTGTACCTACATCTTATATGATTTATAATGATTTGTGGAGTTCGTATCGATTTTAATAAAACATAACAGCACATCTATACTAATATTATAAATTCGAAAGTGTCTTTCTTTCTTTGTTCGTCTTTCACGGCTCAACGATCGTCGTAATTGTGTGAAGACAGTTGATTTTCGGTGTGGAAATAGTTGAAAGAAGGAAGAGTACCATGGGCTATTTTTTACATTATTAATGTCAAATAACTGGTATAAAATCGTGAGTACCCTTTACATTAAAAATAAAAAGTACGCAATTAAGTAATTGGTGCCAAGGCTGCATGTGAGGGTCACTTCGTTGATTAAAACAAAATCAATGACACGCCCAACATGATGCGTCATCATTATTCGTAATTATATTATTTGCGTTATAAATCAACATCGGATTCGCACCGAGCAATAACATTGAGCATTTATTAATTACTGCTCGTGGGCCGGACTGTTCGCTGATATTTCAACCATTATAATAATAACGAAGCAACGCGTTGTATACCTATAGACAATTCGAATAGCGAATAGTGTGTACCTCTCTTATCATGAACCTATCTATCTATTACCTATCTATCTATCCGCGATACAAGGTCCACTGCTGGACATATCTCTCCCCTAATTTCATGAACTTCTAAGATTAATTCTTGAGCGTGTCCCTCAATATATATTTATATATTATGAAGATAAGTCTAATGCGCTCAATAGATGAGTTTAACAATGTATTTATGTGAAACGCTTTGGTAACACTGATATTGTACTTAAAGCATGGGCAATTATGACCCCATACCATGTAGCCTTGGCTATTACTTAGCCACTTCATACGTGAATCGATATTATTAATTTATTCTTGTCTTATGTCTAGAAATTATAATAATTGCTTGAACTGTGAGACTAATATTTACATCACTAACTACGTTATAAAAATATATATCAATAACAAAGTGTAAATGGAAATACGACTTCAGTATCTATACTAATATTATAAATGCGAAAGTTTGTTTGTTTTTCTTTCACGGCGCAATGGAGCGTCCTTATGGT
>DWPA01001947.1:0-16964 GCA_018251375.1 Calpodes ethlius
ACTAAGAATTTTATTACGATTGCTAGTTATTATTACCATACGTAAGTATAATTTAAAATCATTACACAATCGCCGCTGGACATGTGAGACGAGCTGTACCCTTAATGGGTACGTTTATGTTATTCTAAGGTTACAGGACACAAACTGAGCTCTCACCTGAAAGAACTGGCTGTGTCGGTACCACCGGCGGCCGCTATACTAGCAGCGCGACGCCGCTCGCTGCAAACCGTCGTTATACTTCACCACAAAGTTTTATGAAGTCAAACTACATCGATGCTCGCTGAATACATTTCACGGTTCCCTTTGATAAAATTTGCAGTGAAATCTTCAAGGTATATGCGCTTATGACAAATAGAGACGTGGTGTTGTAAGGCGTCCCGGCTGCATGTGTTTAACAGGCAAAGCTTTATCGTTAGTGGATTATGAAGGCCAATCGCTCGGTGAGCCGATTCACAGACTCGATCAAAACGAGTCCACTCCGTAATGGTATTCATGGCGGGCGAGCGATGGCGGCGGCGGCGGCGGCGCGCCCGCCGCGGACACGTGTCGCGAGCTGTCCGCTGCATACTAAGCTGCGAGCGTCACACGCGCGCCATAATACTTTCAGCGCGACATTTCGCTGAAATTATTGTTATGCTTCCTGCTAAATATTAAACTAGCTTGTAGCGGAAATTTACGTGACGTTAAAAATATAACTTTTATTTCTGAGATACTGCTAAAGTCACGTGTAGGAAAACATATTATACCGTTCGGTTTACTATGAGTGTGATATTATTAATATTAATATTCTTACGACAAGAAAGAAGAAGTAAAATAGATTGATCAATATGCCGTGCGCCGTTCAAAACAGGATAATACGGTAACATTTTTAAGCATAACTTTGTCGTTCTTTAACTAGCAAGCTCAATTTTCACTTATTAAAACATTATTAGAATAATAACAATAATTTTCATATAAAGAAATCCTGGCCGGCTCTTTCAGCATTTGATTGAAGTGTATTTTAAAAAGCCGTAGAAGGCGGCGGTGCTCCACCTGAGATAAAGTAATTAAAATAATGATGATCTGGAGCAATTCTTTTCCCATGGACCAACTTACTGACTCACCTAGTCATGACGCTGGAAGGTGGAGAGACAATGGAAGCCACTTAGATTATAACTATGCAGAACAACTTTTACCCAGACACTAA
The DNA here is from genome assembly GCA_018251375.1 of Calpodes ethlius. Lineage (NCBI taxonomy): Eukaryota > Metazoa > Arthropoda > Insecta > Lepidoptera > Hesperiidae > Calpodes > Calpodes ethlius. Next base: position 1,187 of record DWPA01001947.1, read on the forward strand.
TTATTAGATTGAATAAAATGAATTCCAAAGAGTCCGCTTCGGCTCTCCCGCACGTGCTGTTGCCAAACCAAAATAGTTTTTCCTTAAAAGGGCGGAAGTTGAACGCGGCATTAAAGCTACGAATGGAACGGACGAGGAACAAGTTTGGATTCATGTCGCTGCGGGTTCAACAAACTTGGCAAATTTTTGGTAAACGGCCAAAGATTCGGCGCCAGCCGCCGGATTAAGTTTGTCCGAAATTAAACCTCACGCTTAACGTTATAGGAGGCGGAGTCGCGCCGCTAAAACTTTCCAATCCTTATCAGCCTGTGGATTTCTGGGTGCTCAACGACTGGAACGAGCGCGGAGCATTGTAATATTGTCATCGGCCAGAAGATTCTACCGACTGCCTTATGAAAATAAAGGTGAGACTTTACAGAAGTTAATGTTTGATATAATTGTTTCGGTATAAGACGCGACGTATGTGCCGGACCAGTTCTGGTTGCATCACTTATACCACCTTTTACTCACAGTTCGAACCTCCACCAAGTACTATTTAGATAACCCATTTATTATTTTAAATTTAATGCGGCGACATATGTGACCAATACAATAGCAGTACAAATATTCAGAATACTCAGAAGATAAACAAGTAACGTTCGAGGGGAAGGATTATAGGGTTAAGCTGTCCTCCGTGTGTTTGTCGCCGACTGAGATATTATATAATTTATTTATTTATTGACACACCAACAGCATAGAACAATAATCTTATACACAAATAAAAATAGTATGCGTGCTAATTATAGGTGCGTACAAAATTCTCTTCAAAAAAAAGTTACAGAATAAAAGATACAAGTTAGGTTTCTAGACATATAAAAAGATAATTATAATTTTATTCATAAATATATATTTTCTTATTTATTATAATTGTAGACTATTTAAAATTACTATTGCAATAACGTGGCGTTCTATAATTATAACTTGACTCGTAATAGGTCATGTAGCTATTTAATTATACCACTCGAATCGTCGCAAACACTTTCCTGTTACTTACGTAACCGAGGGGACCGTAAACTTACTCTCAAATTAACTGTTCAGCGTATCTTTATATCGATGGCAATTTGCATACGGACGAGGTAATAGTTAAGTAAATGGAAATGTAAATAACTGAGAGGGTCGCGACTAATGAAATATTCTAATTTATTAGTGTTCTCGGTCGTCGCCGGTTCGACGCTGCGAGTCACCGTTCGATACGTTTTATTAGGCTGGCTATCGGCCACTGTCGGCCAGAAGTGGGCTTGCGAAATACAATAAAATAATTCTCACAGCTAAAGTAGGCTTAACGTTAGTTTACTGCGCCAAGAAAATGATCATTTGTTGTAGCGGCGCGTTTTAATGTTTGAGAATTAAATATTTTCAACACTCCTTGATTACAGCACCATGTAACGAGTGTTTACTGTAGCTGAGCTATTGATAACAATATAAGAAAATGCCTCATTCTTATATACATAACAACCTTTCTACAAAGATGTCGGTGAAAGACATATTGAAAAATGTACTTACACTCATAATTCTATTGCAATAACAAACACCGCTACTAAACTTTTTTTATCAAATATATTCCATGGACAAACATCGATTACACTTCTATTACATGTAATTAAATATTATGTTAAAATTAAATATTACTAACCTACCGTGTACCGCACGCGGAACTGGTGGCCGTACATGACTCGCAAACGGTGTCATCATCTAGATGTTCATATATATCCTTCATGTACCCATTAAATTAAAGTTACCGATAAGGTGTAAAAAATTAAATCACGGACTGACTTTGGTAATTCATCGTAAAACTTACACGGTCCCCAAAAAAAAAAGCTGAAAAAAAATAAAACGTACCGCTATTCCGCTCCTTTGTGAAGCGCATAAATAATTTATATTCTGCTCTTTCAAGTTAATTTAAACATTTTTAAGGTACTACTGTAGGTGTTCCACATGAGCGAGTGACGATGCGTTGCAAAATTCAGTAGTCCGCCGCGACACCCCGGCCCCCTGGGGTCGGCTGCCGGCACTCAACACTTCCCAGTTGACACTATTCACGACTTCACTTACAATTGTCACCGATGTTGTCACGCGATAAACATCTCTGGATAGCACGTCACCCAGTACATAACGCGAGCAGCTGAAATGTTAACATCCCACGTAAATCTCGTTTGAGTTTTATGAAAGCGTTTGTTTGAGGTGCATAGATGATTTCATATTTCACAGGTCTTGCAGCTCGGGCAAGGCTACTCGTTTAACTTTAGACTGTTGGCACTTTATTACAAATAATTTGATAACCATCAAACCTCTGGGGGTCAATCACCTAAACAAGCGTGACTCTTCATGTAAACTTTAGGTCAATTAGTGCTACGATTAAATTACCTAATTAATCTTAAACTATTTTAAATTTGAAAAATAATACTCATGTAAACTTGCCATAGTGTTCAATCGTGGCACAGAATACAACATACATACGATAATCCTAAATGTTAACCGTAATAATTATCTTTTTTGATATTGAACTCGTTTTATCCGGTATTCCTTTCACGTTTTCAATATTTCAATACCAGAATGAGCGATATCTATAAGCTAAACTTTGTAGTATCTGATATTTATATATTCCAAGAAAATAAAACTTGTAGTTGAAAAAATAAACGAAGAAATATTTATTTTTCTACAATTAGTTGTAACAAACTGAGTTTATATTATCGCAACATTCAGCTAAAAAATAAACTAATAATTATGTGTAATCCTTGTCATCGCTGTCAACACCTTGCACCGTTTTTTTTCATTCATCGCCATTCGAAATACTTAATACGGAATTTTTTTTTTAGGTATACAATTTAACAGAAAACATAAGTGTTTCTCTCATTGAGCTTTTTCAGCTGAGATCGTGCCCGTGTCTGGGGAACGAGCTTACACAAGCGGCTAAACAAACCGTCCGTAATTAACAAACTTGAAGCGAGACTCCGCACAGCGCGAGCACCGCCGCGCCGCCCGCGCCGCACACGTCAAACATCTCACCGAACATACTTCAACTGGTAAGTAAATCTCCGAACTTGCGAGTGTTTCCGGGATCCCCCGCCGTGCGACGTGCGCCGGCAGCGACACACGCTTAACTATGTGATGGAGTAGAACTTCTTCATCGGCTTCGTTACTGGTGCTCAGTTGGACACTCTCTCCGAGGATTTATAAAGATCATTTTATAAAGTAGTAACTCGTTAAGTGCATTGGGCAAACGAATAAAAATGTATATACAAATGTTTGTTTTACTCACAAGCGAGTAATCATAAACTACGACGAGCGAGCATTTGTTTCGGAAATTGAACCCGGGCTTCTTCGCGATCCGTTTACTGGTTTGGGACAAAATTTTTCATTTTTCATCCGTGCTACACGGGGCACGTTGAACCTGCATCTTTCGGAAGGTGGGCTTTCGGTTCTCCCCATCGAATGTAATGTAACCTGTAATGTTTGAAAGTCTGACATTGGTTAATATGATCGTGTGACATGGGTGGAGTGCGCCGAAAGGTCGGCATGATTTGACTACAATGTGAGCGGCGTACTCGTACGTTGGAACATCGCATTAAATGTTTATGTTTACAGCGCGGTTAAGCCATTATCTTAATGGAAGTTGGCTTAAGTTGGCGGGCTCGTTGTCTTTACGTAACAAAGTATGCGGCCGGCGGCGGCACGGCGCTCGCCGCTAGGCGGAACCCCGGGAGCGGCGCACGGCGACACTTAACGTGTTTATGGTCTTTTTATAGCCCGCAGCTGCAGCCCTCGGACCGCGGTAAGTGGTCACTGCAGTCAACGGAAACGGTATGTAAATTGAATTTTCCAACAAAATGTGGCCGACGTATTCCTTTAGTTAATCCATTCCCTGTGTTTGTCGCTATGATATATCGTCGCTCAGTGGCACAACGACATCACTGTACACTCAGCTACGTTCCGGAAGGATTATCGTCGGTGTGTCTTCGTAGTGGTTTGCATTTAGTATCGATAAAAGTTTTGTGTTTACTTGCGAAGCCGAGGAACTCAAAAATCTGACTCTTACTAAATTAATTGAAAATTACAATTTATTATTACTACAGATTGCACTGCCGTCTAATGCTAAGAACAAACAATGAATGATTTAATTTCTAAGTTACAATTAAATTAATTGTCGGATTGCTGACGACGAGTGTAACAGGCTCCACGTGCAGTCCGTCACTAGCACAAAATAAAAAACGATAGAAAACGATGATAATAATAGCGTGCAGCTGTACGTTAAGAAATAAACTGATATATAATTCAAACGCGGGGTCAAATAAATAAACCAACGATTGTTATACGGTACGAGGAGTCACCGTCGACGGCGAATTAACTTTGTCGAAGCTCGGAGGTTGGAGACCATTACCCGCCGTTGAACGATCGGCCTGGCCGTGTTACGGTCAAAGCAACGCGTCCACGGGAAACGGAGACCCCGCCCCGCCCCCGCTTCCACTGCGGCCGGACGTCGGAGGGGGGGAGCGCAGATAGCCCGGGCTCTTCTCGCTGGACGAGCAAATCTCTTACTTTACGACCGGCCGGTTAAGACGTCGATACTTCGTGTATCGCTTCATTGGACGTTAATTAAACTTTGTCCTTTTTACTCCCTGATTGGAAAACAATCGTTGGCGTGTCGCAGACAACCGCTCGGCCACGAGCAGAATAAAGGAAATGTAGCCATTCTGAGATTTTGTTCCGGGAAGAAATTATCTCGCGCTGCTATCAAATTTCACTGAAGTGCCTGGAACGAGAGTAATTGCAGGCGGTCAGGCGTCCGGCCCGCCCGGCCCGCCCGGCCCGGCTGGCCTCGCCGGCCCCGCCGGAGATTGTCTAGTTACGACGCTGAGATTACTTTCCACTTCTATTTAAATACAATTTGAAATGTCACGATATTATAAACTTGTATACAGTGGACCGTTGCTACAACGTTAGAGGGACGGCCATGTTTACGTAGGAAGGACATTACTAATGGCAATCTTTTATGGCATCTAAAGATACACGTAAAGAAAATACATTATTGACGACATACGAAATTGAAAGCACTACGATTTATTTTCTTCGGAGCAACATTAAAACTTTCACACAATTATATAATAATTACGGTTTAATATATACTTTGGTAAAAATATGAAAGTGAAATTTAATTTAAAAATCACTCCAGAGACGTGATGATGTTTAATTAATCCAATTATAATAACAATTAACTTAACCCGTCCCAGTGAGTGCGATTTCATTATGGAGCCATAATTAAAATATAATTATAATTTTCTCGTCGGCTCTTAATTGGTGAGCAAAATGTCAATAGTTTAGACTTTTGAAAGTAGGTTAAAATTAAGTAGAGGACTTGGTAGCTATGCACAGCAGAGGCTGGCATAAAACGTGCGAAAGTATCATAATCCGTGTTCAGTGATCAGGGATCAGGTGGCGCAGGTGCCGGCCGGCCGGAGAGGAGCTGCAATTAAAATGCAATTTTGGAAAACGAAATGGTTCTGTCGACGCGGCGCAATCAGATATTGCCAGCGGAAGGAGCATTGAAAATTCTTTTCCATTTTTTAATTTAGGCGACTGGCGACTGTCCATTCTAATGCTTTTGTACCTCCTGCGCTTACATTATGTTTGCTCACGAATTTTGCTCGTAAACATCTGATTGTATGGCTTCGGTACGTGGAACGTCTTACAGTTTTGTAATAATGATGTCCCTTTATGTATTTGAGTGTAAATTGATATTGTTTACTTAATATTGTTATTATTAATTGCCGTAAATGGTCATTAAAGATGACACTGAATAATCAGTATGTAAATTAATAAATTATATTTGATCGAGAGAAAAAATCCACTGAGGGAGCGTAAGTTTTTTCTCGACAGTAGACCAAGACTGGACATGTCAACTCACTAACATTGATAGCCAGGTTCAATGATCATTATTTATAATATTTTTTTATTTCTATAATATTTTATTTCGGAGCAACGATTACAAAGTTTCGTCGTCGTTGTTTTAAATACGATCAATTGATCAATTCAAGCCGCTATTTTTCAATAAAATCAGAATTTCCATGCAAATCTAACACGTTTTCTACGCAAAATAAAAAAGTTGCAGTATTTCTGTTGTGGGTTTATTTTCTAAGTTGTTTGTTTAATATCTCAATGGCTCAGATCACGTTGGATCACAGCTTAACGTCCTTCATGCTGTCGAGGCACGAGTTCATATTTTTTTCCCGATATAACTTAATATTCGGCTACAAAAACATCTGATGGTAGAGGCGAAGTAGTTTTGGGTATCTAATTAGTAGTAAGAGAGTCTCAGTATTTGCACTTGACTTGAAGACAACCAGAGCACTAATAACCGCTTGGAAGAGAGCTTTGAGTGTAAGTGCGTGCAGTACACTCAGCGTGAATTATCTACATGACACATTCTATTATAACGTTATGTCACTGTGTTTAGGCTGTGGAGCACCGTAGTTTCCTACTCTGTGGTTACACCTTGTATTTTGCTAACAGTGACGTGTATGGTGATGTGTGTGAGGATGTATCGCGTGTTTATGTGGGCCGGCGGGCGCATAGTGCGCCCAGTATTACTCATATCCCGCCCATTCCGCGTTCACAACGAGGTTATTGCCTCGCGGACAAATATAGGGAAATGTTCGCTCTCACACACCTTGCGGAAAAGTGACGTTCGCTGCGACGATTTCTGTGAATTTTATCTCATAGCGAATATTTATTAAATAGACTCAAAATTTTCCAAATTATTGTTATTTTTTAACTTATAAAAAAATGACTATCATCCATCTCTTAGTAAGCGGAGATGCAGTCTTGGGCAGTAATGCGTACTTAGTATAAGTATATTCACTCTTCCTATGATCATTTGTATGATAACATATTTACGTAAAAATATTACTTATTAATTTAGTTTTCCCAAAGGTCACGTACTTCTCACACGTGACGTTTAAAGTTCTCTCGCTATTATAAAAAATATGTTTTGTTACTAAAGGTATTCTTGTAATTTTTGTGCAGTTGATTTGTAAGGAAATGTTGAGCAAAGCGTGTGATTTCATGATACGCGAAGATGGGCCGTGTAGATCTTGTGCGAGCTGTTGGAATGTGGAATAGTAATATACTTGAAGGAAGTTCCAAACAGTCACATGTAGGTCAATCAAACTACAATTATTTTTGATATTTCTATAACATATCACAGATTTTCTCAAGAACTTGGACTGTATGTATATACATTTTCGAAAGCAGGCTACGTGCCGGAGGTTGCGAACAATACTACAATATTCATGATATTCCGCACATACGAGTAATGTAAATCTTAAGGCAAACTACATCAGAAACGAGGCAATTAAACTCCAATACATATCTGAGATTTTTATCATTGTCATACCCACATGAGAAACCAGAAAATTATCGAAACTCTTGCTTAATAATCACAACCCATAACTATCCCACTGCTGGGCTCGGGTCTCCTCAAAACAATGTGAGAGCAATGTGTATGTGTGAAGTCCACCACGCTGGCCAAATGCGGATTGGTGGACTTCACACACCCTCGAGAACATTATGGCAAATTCTCGGGTGTGCAGGTTTCCTCACGATGTTGTTTTCTTTCACCGAAGCAAGTGATAATTAACTTGTAATACGCACATAACTTTTTGAAAATTAAAGGTGACCACTAAGCTATCACTGATTTAACTCTTGTTTACATCATAAAAAGGCGCGGAGTCCCATAATAGATCCTCAACATTCGCCACATTGCACATTACTGAACTTAAATGACAGCTCTAAAACACACAAACGGCTGCGTCAGTAGGATTCCATCCATCTCAAGTGAGTTACGGATTCCTAATCCACACAAGTATGCTACGTGGTATGTTGTACACGGTCAAATGCTTTTTAGAAGTCCGTATAAATAATTTTATAGGTCTATAATTCATGTTGTGGAACAGTATAAGGGTTTAATTGGCTATTACAGGATACATGTATAGGTTGATAAATTCTATATTTGAAAAATATAATTAGGTAATAAAAAAAACATATTTTATAATTCAATAAGCTAATATATAAAGTCATGTTGTAGATGTACGGTATGAGCGCGGGACGGACGCGGCTGTCACTACTTACAAGTATTTCCACATTCAAAAATAGGACCGAGTTGAAAATGTTCGTAACGTTGTCATCGACGTAGGGATCCGCGCGGCACGGGGAACCTCTCGCCGCTTCAACGGGTCTTACTCTACTACTGTCCGTTCAGGTATATAGGTCCGGTAGGTAGGTATTTAGAGTTAATGCCAGGGCTAGGATGCAGAGAGCGGCCAATGCCATCGACAGACATGTGACCGGGCCATCGAGGAAACACGGTCACAGCGATACTGCAAATGATACACGTAAAATAATGATGTGATTGATAACAGAAGAAGCACGATAATGTCTCGCCAGAAAAGTGGCAATGCACGAATATCTTTAGGATGAAACTAAGTCGTAGAGAAGCTAGCGATCTCTGCGGAACCCTACAACGGCCCACCGGCCGGCGCCGGGGGCCAGCCCGGTGTTCGCACGTGACAAAACGTCAGATACACTTTATTCATCGACGTTGCAGCTTTATTGGAAATGCCAGCCGACTCTCGACCTTTGAGCTGCGGATGTATTGTGACCGGGACGGCGACTGTGACTGCGTGTAAGAATTTAATTTTAAACGTGTTAAAATAAAAAGCAAAAGAAATATTCATCCCAAGTAAAATGCACGAAAGTAACTAGTATCATGATTACTCCACGTCACTCGCTAGCAACTCTCACCCCTCAATTCGCTATAAATATAATAATTAGCTTCATTCATTGGCTAAATATAATCTCGAATATAGTTACATTCCCTTGATGTGTATTGATATAATCCCTGTATTATCCCCTTCCCCCAGGTGAAATATATAAAAATGTTATACAGTAAATATATTTATTTTCCTGCATGACAAATCACCTTTCCTTAATGACGACAGATTCAAAACTTGACGCGCATAACTGTGCAAAGATAATATAGTAATGGTCATTTAATTTATTGAATTGTGGAATTTAAAATGTCACCACATTTTAATTTCTTATTTTTATGTCTACTGAGGGATGAATGTAAGAGACAAAAGAAACAGTACAAGAGAAAGAAACAAACGAACCTGTGCTCAGCGCTAGACATTCAGACATTTATTAGATAATTTAATAATCACGATGGCTAGAATATTTGTATTTAAAAGAATTATATTTATTCTTCTTATTTCTTAACTCGTCCGCTTCCACTCGCCTCCAATGTCCGAGTAACATGATGTATATATTTTATAATAATTTGGTTGTTATAAAATACGCATACAATGGATCACATAATAAACAAAATTAGAACGTCGTCCAATTGTAATAGAATATTAACAAATATTATCTCCTTATGTATGCCAATAGTGACCCGCAGCAGCAAGTTATGACACTGGCGCTACCATAATCTCAAAAGGAAGAAAAGTTGGTAGTAAAGATATATTTACGTGCGAATTTTTATGAATGTACATTAAATTTCATGTTACATTATTATAAAATAACTAATAGACTAAAACTTCAAAGGAATGCCGTGCTATTCAGCGCTCATAGTTCTACAGTGTTTAACCCATTAAATTCCTCTTAAAACGGATATATTTTTCCCGCAATGCATCAAAGATGGCGGCAATTCAGCTATCGTCTTAAGTTGCAAGCCGGTTGTCGCCGGTTGTCGCCGGTAATGACCACTTAGCCACACCCGCCCCGGTCGCCGCCCGCGCCAATCTGTCCGAGCTCCAGGGGCCAGCCGCCGCGCGCCGGGCAACTCTAATATACTACCTTCAGTAGGTAGTGCCTACAGCACGTAAGTCCATCTATGACAGACTCCAAATAACTTACGTAAATTTTATTACAGTGGCCTATTTAAAATTTAATAATTTGTAAGTAAATCTTTACCCGATCGACTGAGCTGTCAACGCGTCGGCGATTCTACTTTCCACTGCGATCGGTCCATCTGTACGGTTTATCTTCACTTACAATTTAGTGTTTACCGTTTTATTCAGTAATATATGCTAATAATACGCTCACAAGTAGACGCCGCTCCCGACGTTGTCGGTTTAAATGTTCCCAGACACTTGTCTTGATTTACCATATCGTCTCTCCACACATTAGTCTCGAATATTCGCGGCGTGAAGTCGTCGGTGGGCGAAACTTGTGCTTGTAATGATGTTACAGTAAAGGCAACAGTAAAATTAATTATAACAAAACGTAAGAACGTCAATGTTTATTGTCGCTACGACCCGGCCTCGGACTACATGTCAAACATTAGACCTGAACAAAGAAGTGACTTTTTTTACGATAACAGTTTTAAAGATCTAAAAACAACGCAGACCTCCGTTTTCTTGATCGGAAACATATCCGTGGTAATTTGATGTAGTATCTATTTGTTACGGTGACCACTTTTATAAACAATATAAAGAATATCAGAGTAAAGAATATCAAAAGCTAAAAGCTAGTAAAGAAATAAATAGTAAAAGATTTTAAAATGGTTCAATCGCAGCGAGATAGCCGCAAATATATTAAAAGGCATTAGCGGGAAGTTCCCGGCGCGGGCCGCGCTCCCGCCGAACAGCAGTTAATGGCGCGATCGGGAATTTATTTTATTCCCGCTCCACGTCCACAATCTGGTGGTGTTTAAGTGAATTCTTTATCCGACTTTACGTCGCTTGTACTGGGAATTTGTAGATCTAGATGCTGCTCGGGAAGTTACATGTGACAATTCATACAATAAAATACGTTCTTTCATGTTTTTACTTACATCTTCGAAGACGAGCTTTTTAAATGTTAAAAATAAATATCGCAACTGTCGGGGATAACTCGCAACTGACAGACACCTGTCAGTTCAGTGCCAGTGTTGTCCCCGCAGGTTAGTATGACATTTTAGTTTCAGCTAATTTCATCTTTTTTGTAATACAATCATAAAAATAGGTATATATTGTAATTAATAGTATCAGGTGCTGCTTTGCGGAAATCCATTGTTATTTAATTATTATTAATCTAATTTGCAGCAATCCGCGATTAAAATATATAATGTCTACTTTTTAATTGCGGATTGTTTTTATAAAGGAAACATGTATTAATATATAAATTAAAGCATATATTGCTATACATACAGCACGAACACTTGTTGGCTCCCAAAATCGTCGGAGCAAGTTCATGTAATCACGATGGTTAATCTCAAATGCAATGAATCTAATAATAACTTAATAAATAGTAATATCGACGACTCGCACGATAAGCGAGGCTCATTCGTAGTTTTTAATTTGGAGCTAGTGATACATACTTTTATTATCAACTGTTTATATAGTATTTGGAATAAAAGGAGTCAGAGTAAAGGTAGTAAATAAGTAAGTAAAGGTTCAGATTGCTTCGAACTGTCTTCCAACTATTTCAAAAGTAACCTCAGGTTAAAAATATATGGAATATCCCGTATGACAATGACAAGACTGCACGATAAGTATTTGTACGGTACGGTGGTCCGCGCTGACGACAAATTGTTCTATAAATTTGTTTTCCCATTGTCGAAGCGACTCCAGGCCATTGTCGTTAGATTTTATCGGCGGTTACAGTTATATGATGTTTTGTTTCACCGGCTCAACGATTTTGCTTGACCCTTTCCCCGTCATTGTGGCGTGAAGTAAGGGCTACAGAGTTATATCGAAACAATGGAATGGACACCTCTCATAAAAATAACAAGTACATGGGTGATATGCGAAGGACTATGAATTAAAGAAGTTTACTTGGACTATAAGTTAAAAACCAGAAGTTAAAAGTCCTAGTTTATACGACAACACTACAACATTTGTGATTGACCACGTCGTGCGACGGTCTCCGACAATGTTTGCTGCCTCCTGTAACAATCAGGAGCAGCTACTCGCCCTCTCATGCAATGCCCTCTCATCTCCAAATTGCTCGTTACATTTTCTTATTCAATAGATTACATGTATGAGAAGAAACGAAAATATTCTAAACGGATGTTAAACTAAAAAGATGTGACGTTAACGAAGGCTGAGCCGGTGGCGCGCCGTAAGCTCCGCGGCAACTTACCGCGGATGAGAAGTATCGCCGCGCGCGGAGCCGCCGGGTGTCCATAATTTATTAACCGCCGTTACTACATCGTTCTTAGAAATATGAAAGTTTATGATCTTCGTTAAAACTTCGCCGTCGGCCTGCGCCGCGACACGACGCCCTCGCTCGGCGGCCCGGGGTGTCGGGCCAACTTCACAACTACTGCGGTACTGCGCTCGGTGACATACTCCGCTATATAAAACCGACTTCATTCCTTCACTACTTTTGATTACTCGGGGGACAGCTGAGGTTTTAAAGTACGAACTTAACGATGTATGTAAAATGTTACTGAGTGCAAAAGAGATTTTTGCGCATTCGACACAGGCAACGTGAGACTGTCAAAATAATAGGTAATTAATAACTCTCCTATTGCAACGAGAAGGATAAAAGCCTAAGACCGCCACGCAGGCTGAATACGTATTGAACTTCACACCTGTGTGATACAATTATGAAAAATGTCTCAGTTATACGTCAAGAGGATACGATGTCTTTATACCTGCGCCAGTACTAACAATTTCTACTTCGCAAATGATTGACATGTTTAAGGTGCTCCCGGATAAAACTTCTTGCGGGAATACAATGTACAAACATCAAGCTATAACAAACTTTTACACTTTTACTGTTAGACGACACTGCTCCCGCACACACCGTCAGACTGTCACGTGTGGTGTGGCGCGGCGTGGAGTGGTGTGGCGCTCACATTACGAAGTTGTGTGCACGACTAGACTTTATCTTGTAGCTAAAGTTACAGCACCTAGAAAAGCTTTAAAAACTACTCCAGCAGTGATAGTAGAAGTCAACCGCTATAAGGTGAGAGCCTTGTTACCGCGGAATTAGATTGTAAGAGTAGATAACATAACTAAAGCAGAATTTATTCCCGCTCGGAGCGCCGCCGCGCCGGTGGCGTCGCGTCCGTCGGAATAGCTACTTCAAATGAATAATGAAGCTCCTTCTGAGACCCGGCCAGTCACTGCCGCCGAGAAATATGGTTTTACATGTAGCCACAGAAATATAATTATCATACACACAGCGAACATATATTTATATATCATGTACTGGCAAGTTAACCTCGTCCGCGCTAACGTTATTTTATATTGCTGTTCATGATGTTTGTTGTTAACGAGAGTGGTATAGAAGACTTACACTTATTAATACGATAATCTTCAACTGGTTAAAACATATCAAATAATACTTACATTCATACTTACACCCCTCCCCCCCCCCATCTCCTTGGAACTGTGTCCCTTGCCCGAATACACCTTTAATTTACTTTTTTTCAAATATTCCTTCTCACTGCTCCCGCATAATTAAAGAAACAAAGTTTCTTGTTTTTAGATCTACTGGCTAAGGCTGTGTGTTGTCTGTTTGTAACTATTCAATAATACTTATATATTTATTATATGAAAAAGGATTTGCTGCGTGGCGCTGTTCTGTGCTTGATTTATTGAAGGTTCTGTATTTAGAAACCTCAATGATATATTTAAATATAAGCTAGTAAGGCCGAATTAAGCCACCTATTAAATTAAATTTAATATAGCGACATGTCACATACCATCGATCAAAATAGAGTTAATATCTACTTAGTTTTATTACAATTTATTAAAAGCTTTCTCCGCAGTGCTTCATAAAAAATAAGACCTTATTCTTCGTCAAAACTTGGTCGGTGGCTTTCGAGCGTCTTCCTTTGACAAAGTTTCATCTCGCGGCGGTTAAGATAATTCCGAAACTGTGTCAAAGTTACTTTGTGTGGGAAGTTTTGGTTTGCCGCTGTCTATGGTGATGTACTCATCGAATATCTTTAATTAACGAGTTTCGCTGTAAAGATACTGCGCGATCCGCTTCGCAGCTGCCATCTAGTGTTACGAATTGAAAAACGTGCTACACGAGAGAAAACATTCAACTTTGAACAATGCTGCACGGTTTTGGTGTATTAATAAGTAGATACGTCATACGGACCTTAAGCCACTCGTATGGTTCAAAGAATAGTACAACGGTGATAAATTTCCCCCCATATTCACTAACCACACTATGATATACAGTGAAATTGAATGAACTGATTAATTGTTCGTATTCGTCTCTGTCATTGTTCAAAAAACTAGTGCGAAGTAGATGGGTACATGAATAATCGAATCTATCTCTCTGTTTTGCGTGAGACCTCATAGTATTGTTAGTGAATACGGGGGTAAAATTAAAATACACCGAGAGCCGAACGTATCGATAGCGAGCGATGATAAATTTTATATTACGATAAAATTACCTACCGACGTCGCCGTGTCTCTCAAAGACCGTGGTCGGCGAACCTGGCCGTGTCTATTGAAGTACAGTGAATTGTAGGACGTACGTACAGTGGGAGTTTAATGTCGATCACCCGCGTCCTACTTTAACTCAAAATTTTAATTTCCCTGCCATTACATAAATGCCGGTTATTCACAAGAAACGTTCGCAATTATGAAGGTATTATGTTACATAAATAACATTTAATTTTGTATGCCCTTCGAGAATTCTCATGTAGCATTCTAATTAGAACGTGAAGTGTAAAGGTAACAAGGTGTAATTAAAAATGTAGCTTCGAGAAAAGTTATAAAGCACATAATTGCCAAACGTAAAATGTATATTATGTTTATTATTATATTACAATATTGTTATATTAAATTCAGCATAATAAAAGTTTTTATTTCAGGTAGTTATTATTTTCTGTAAGATTAAAAAGTGGAGTCTATCAAGTAGCATAGAGAGAGTGACATAAAAACTAACTTGGTCGTGTTATAGTAACGTGGCACAGACGGTCAACTGTGTCGTTAAACCAAGAGATGTGTTTTAACGTGTGCCAATCTACATAGCTATTAATTAATAATTTATAGATTTTACTAAGTGGATAGTTGCAGGCTGATGATGATGATATTTAAATAACGCCGATAATAACACGATACACTCTGTAAGCCTCGCGGTAAGAATCCTTGTTGTGGCTGGCTACGCTGTTCATATTTAGTCTATGATGCGGCCGAATCGCGAGCCGCGACCTGCTGTCAACGTCAGCTGTCAGTTCATCTGTTACGAATACGCAACAATACACGTTACTCGAAGGAATAAAACGCTGTGTTTAATTATTGCAACATCCCCCTTCAACATGGCTAACAAAATATAAAGACAGGGACAAAGACGCAACCCGAAAAAATAAATTATACTCATCTTCCAATTTCTGTCCAGCTAGGAATCATCTTTCAGATCATTTATTAAGTTTTTTTTGTTTATTAATATTTATTTATTGTAGTACTAGATATTGCAAGCGGGTTCGCCCGCGTGTAAAAATGAAGAGCAATAAAAAGGTTGTCGATTCCTTTCTATCATTGTTATACAACGGTCTGTTGTATAACATTTTCTATAATGTTTTTTCGCGGCGAGAAGTAGCCTGTAGTACATTTGATCGTCCCAATTAGATATCTCCACACCAAAAATAATACCACGAGAACGCTCCGTTGTACCGTAAAAGAAGACCAAACCATCACATTTTCGCATTTATAATATTAGTATAGATTACATATTGTATATCATTAAAAAAGTAATGATTCTAATTTCAAAATTGATAGAGAAAGTTGTCTTT